>BLKR01011290.1:7500-35167 GCA_011170035.1 Teleogryllus occipitalis
TTATAGAAGACTGTTGACAATCATTGCCCCAAATTTAATGATAATAATTCCCATTTTCTCTACTAAAGCAAACAATTTTTCAATTAAAATCAAATACACCACTCACTAATGGGAACATATGAACTTAAGACTAGTATTAAACATTTTGAATCGAAAGGATTTTGATTTCGCAATCGCGTTACGTTAAGAGTGTCAGTTAAGACCTGTTTGCTTGTACGTGATAAAACAAATCTACGATGTTTTACAACAGTAGATACACTACATAGGAACCTGGTAATTTATTTCATATTAGTGATAGAAACAGCAAAGGAAACATTTAAGAAAAGATAATACAAAATGCACACATACTACAAATTTTCCGTTCAAAAATATCCCTAAACCTTGATAAAACGATTATGAAAGGCAAAATTTAAAAAAAACACGAAATAAAGTAAAGAAAATGATGATTCAAAGCTACGTTGTTTTTGACGGAAAAGTTTCGTCAAATTTTTTTTTCGTAAGAAGCAACCATTCTTCATGATATTTCGAGCACGCTTTTTGCTTACCTTCCCCCACGGCAACTTGCGTGAACACCAACTTCTGGATTTGCAGGCGAAATGCGAGCGGAGTCAGAAGTGACCTGTTCTCGCAGAAACGCCGGGCTTCCCAGGCAGGCAAATAGCTTTTTTTGGTTATTTTAGGTCGCGTTAACATCAAGGTCATTAGCGACCGCTATTGGCATTAATGTTTTGGTAACTGTGAAGGTGAAACGAAATGTTGATGATAAAGGGTGAAAGGACGACCACAAATACAACCATGTTCGAGGCGGGACTCGAACCTGCGACCCGTCGGTTCGAGATCATTTTGACACTACTGCCCTAGCGATCTCGACCACCGGGCCGACGCAAATAGCTTGTGCAGGCGTAGTTTGACATGTTTATATTAGTTTTAAATTTGTGCAACCTGGATTTTTTAAAATAGTGGCCGGAATAATTTTCTATTCTAGAACCTACAATTAGCCTTTAATTTTGCGTATTTTGCTGTTTGTACGAATGAGCCCGTTAGAACACATTATGAACAATTTATTTATTTAACTACTAAGACAGCGAAACTTCTCTATGCCCAATGATACATTACATTTAAGAAGCAAAATTAGTCAAAATTTGCGAATTGGATCAAGGAGAAATGCACGAAGAACTGAATCGAGATGAAGATCAAAGACCCACAAGAAAATTGTAATAGTTGTTGCAAGCATAATCATTATTTTCTAATTATAATGTATAAAAATAACGAATGAATTGGTACAATTATTATATAATAAATATTAGTTGCACTTCGGATACTGAATCAGCTGTGTACAACTTGCATCCAGCGCATACGGCCCGTTGGTGCATTTTCTGCAGCCCGTGCATGTTACCGCAGAATTATATTTTTTTTAAATATCGGAAATTACAGATGATCTTTTTGTCTCCACATTTCTTTAGAGAAAGCTTGAGAACGTCTGACGCTGCGTTGTAAAGAAACGTCGACTTGAAGTCTTGCTCAGTAAGGTGTTAATAGCCGAATTTCCGCTGGCTCCTGAGCAACTGCAGTGTTTCTCAGATATTCGATCTTGAGAAACGAATATCAATCTGACTCGACCGTATGTTAGGCCATACTCGCAGTCTGAAGGCTGTTGCTTTTGCTTTTAAGGAGGACAATGTTTGGAAAATGCGAGTATAGAAGTTTGTACGGTAGTAATAGTGTGGTAGTTGTGACTGTACAGTGATGTATTGTACAATAAATTATCAGGTTCCTATGATGCACTCTGCAGTAGTGTTAGTGACTGTACAGTGATCGATAGACTCTTTCAATAAGCCGAATGTTACTGAGGTATGTCGTTCCTTTCAGGAGGTATGGAAGGAACCTGTTTCTTGAGAAAAAGAGAGTTTTCTAAGAAAGCTTTTTCAAAATTCCCACCACAAGGTTTAAGAAGAGAAAACAACGTACATTGTAATACTACGAGTTAATGAGCTGTCATCTGGTTACGTGCAAATATTATACCCGCATTTACCCGCAATACCTTTACACTGCATCAAGAAAAAGTTTTTACCTAAAACTACTCAAATAGTTTTATTTATTACGATTCCAGTACTATACCCTCTGGCGATACCTACATGAATCAGTAAATGAATGGATCTGTCTGTATTTGACGCGACAGCCAACGTACGAGCCATGTCCTACGAGTAGCGTCCCGGCCTCGCGGCCAAGGGTTAAGGGGGTACGTGTAGTTAGCACAAAGGCACGCCGTATTCTGGACTTCTCAACCTGAGAAGTGAGTTCTCTCATAGTTACACAGCAAGATTTACTGGGACATTGCAAAGAAAACGCACATTATAATCTTGCCCGACCGGCAATCGAACCTGGGGTCGCGTCATGGAAAGCGATTACGCTTAACAATATGCTAAACCACGAGGGCATAATTGAATGGATAGAGAAATTATAATGTAGCAAAGGAGAGACAGGAACACAGCAGTATGGTAGAAAACCTGACGAACTCTCCTTTAATCACAATAAATCATTCCACATAGATCGATCAAGCTTCGAACCATGATAGTTAGAGGTAAAAAGCTAGCGCAGTGGCCGCTAAACTACTACTAGCCCTTTGGATTTCTTTCGATTTCTACTGTGAAAATTGTACGAAGTACGCCCTATCGCCGGCAGCGCAGTAAACTGCATGCAAATGAAGCGGGAGTAAAGGGAAGGGCTAAGGGAGCAGCTGAGAAACAGGGGCGAGCCGTCCAACCCAGAAAGAAGTCCAATTAGTTTCTACCGCATCTTGTAAGCTGCGAAGAGAACATCGTGCAGCAGGGTGTAATGCAGCGCACATCACGGAACGGTCGTGAAAACGCAATAAGTCAGCGCCTCGTCCGCAGCGACGCACGCGGCCTGCCAACTGGCTCTCCGCTCGCCGAGGTTCGCAGGCCGAGGCCGGCGCCCCGGCGAGGCGTGGTGGCCACGGCAGAGGTGGCGGCGGCGGCGGAAGAGGAGGTAGCAGTGGAGAAGCGTTGGAAAAGGTGACGGCGGAGAAGAAATGAGCGGAGGAGGAGCAGCGGCAAAGGACGTGGTGGTGGAGGAGGAGGAAATGGAGGAGGAAGCGGCGGCGGAGGAGGAGGCGAAGGAGAGGATGGTAGTGGTAGAGGCGGTGGCAGTGAAGAACAAGAAGCAGGGAGGGGAAGGCGGCGGTGGTGGAAGAGGCAGTGGCAGAGGATGTGGTGGACGAGGAGGCGGAGAAGAAGAAGGAGTGGGAGGGACCGGCGGCGGAGGAGGCGAAAGAGGGAGGTGGAGGCGGTGGAGGACGCAGCGGTAGGGGATGTGGTGGAAGAGGAGGAGGCGGAGGGAGCGGCGGCGTAGGAGGCGAAGGAGAGTGGAGAAGGTGGTGGAAGTGGAGGCGGAGGGAGGAGGAGGCGGTGGATGAGCGGGAGAGAACGCGGTAGAGGAGTCGGCGGCGGGGGAGGGATGAGAAGGAGGGAGGGGCAGTGGAGGAGGAGGCCGAGGAGAGAGAAGGCGGCGGTGGTGGAGGAGGCAGTGGCAGAGGACATGGCGGAGGAGGAGGCGGTAGAGGAGGCAGCAGCATGGGACGTGGTGGAGGGGGAGGAGAAGGCGGAAGAGGAGGAGACGGAGGAGGAAAAGGAGGAAGGAGCGGCGGCGGAGGAGGAGGAGGCGAAGGAAGGACAAGGCGGTGGTGGTGGAGGAGGAGGACGCGGCGGCGGAGGAGGCGAAAAAGGGAGGAGGAGGCGGTGAAGGTGGCAGCGGCAGAAGATGTGGTGGACGAGGCAGTAGCGGCGGAGAGAGAAGGAGGAAGGAGCGGCAGGGGAAGAGGCGAAGGAGGGAAGAGAAGGCGGTGGTGGTGGAGGAGGCAGCGGCAGAGGACGTGGTGGAGGAGGAGGCGGCGGAGGTGGCGACAGCGAAGGAGATTGATTGATTTACTACTTATTTCGGGCGCGTCAACTGCTAAGACCATTAGT
This sequence comes from Teleogryllus occipitalis, assembly GCA_011170035.1. NCBI lineage: Eukaryota > Metazoa > Arthropoda > Insecta > Orthoptera > Gryllidae > Teleogryllus > Teleogryllus occipitalis. Next base: position 11,487 of record BLKR01011290.1, read on the forward strand.
CCCGTAAGTGTAATACATGTTCTTTCCCCGCGAAATTGAAGTGATCTTTCCCCCACTGGATGGTGAGATCCGGTGCCGAACTTTCCGTCATCTAGCGGGGTATTCCCCAACCAGGTATCTCCCACCATCGGATAACGGAGGAGGCGGGAAAGAAGAGGCGACGAATTGGAGATTCGACGGCGCAGGAGTGGAATGAATAGGAGACGACTGACTGAGAGGTGGTAACTGTGCAGCAACGTAACGAAATAAGTGTGGGCCCGCCCGAAAACTTTTATCCAGGACCCCCTTTATAACAGTGTATAGCAAACACAAGTTGTGTTTGTACCTCTCGCCCGAGCGTGATCACATGCAAGATTCAAAGCTTAACAAGAATCCAAAGAGTTTGTGTTCCGTGTTTATTGTAAACAATGGTAAAGTGCTTATAACCAATAGTGGTAAACTTTGACTTTGTTAATTAATTTTATGTAATTAGGACTATTTTAAAAACCTAAAAAAATTGCTTACATTTATTGATTAAGAAAAAGGGTTACCAAGCCACTGAAGCGGAAAAAGTCGTTCTTTTGGTAGGTGCTGTTTTTAATCTTTTATTGTATCAAATATCGCAAAGTATCAGAGAAAGTATCAAGTAATTAATATTTCTTACAGCAGCATAATCTTCAGCCGGAAAAGAAGCCCTCCTTAACTTGGGCTCGCCCGCATTGCGGGGCTTGCGGACCCGAATGTTACGCTACTGTAAGTGAGGAGGTGACGACTGAGGAGGAGACCACAGAAGAAGAGACCACAGAAGTGGAGACAGCTGAGAAGAAGATGACGGAGAAGGAGGTAACGGAGGAGAAGGAGATGATGAAGGAGGAGACGGCGGAGGAGGAAATGGTGCAGGAGAAGGAGATGACGGAGGAGGAGACGATGGAGGAAAGGGAGAGTCGAAGGGGCAGGATTGGAAAGGGGTGGTGACGGAGGAGGAAGCGATGACGGGAGGGGTGACGGAGGTGGTGGTGACTTAAAGTGTAGAGTCAGATGCGGTGGGTCTAGGGATAGCAAAACAAAAATCGGCTTTTTAGGACATTGATATTTTCGAGCAGAAACTTCGATGTATGCCGACCTGGATGGCCGAGGTGGCTAAGAGCGAGTACCAACTCAGCGCTTCGGTCCGAAGGGTCGCGGGTTCGAGTCCCGCCTTGGGCATGGCTGTTTGTCCCTTGACTTTGTGTGTGTTGTCACGGAGGGCCTCGCGTTCTGCTGACCCCAGATCAGAGGAGCCCGCAAGTGTTTGTCTAGTGTATGGTCGAATATGCGTCCCTTCGGGACGTAAAGGGCAACCGGCTGTCGGCTGGATAAAAGCCCTAGGAAAAAAAACTTCGATGTATTAAACCGGGAGCGGTAGCTTAGTGCATCAACTGATGTCACTGCAGCGCCTCTGACCGTGAGGTCCTTCGTTCGAGTCCTGACGGCGGCAGGATATTCTCATCTAGGTCGAATTCAGTCGTTGTCTGGAGGAGAATTCTAGCGGTCGGCTGCTCTGATCGGTATTTTTCCGTGGTTTCTCCGATCAACACCAGGCGAATGCCGGAGCAGTACCCTAACAAACGGGCCACGGACCGCGCGCGATCTGTCCTTCCTCTTCCTTGTCCTCTCCCCTCACACACACTTACACTAACATGTACTACACTACCAGATACTCCGGGAGACCGGTCGGGAGCTTAGAGCTTGTCCCGGCTGGGGCGGTGCCCCGCTGGTGGGAGAGTCCTGGTTAGGGGCAAACCCCACTAGCCGACGGTAGGTCGGCGCCGGATCTGGCTGGAGAAGATCACCGCCATCTCCCGAGAAAAAACATGCACTACACTAACGGGACTAATGACCAAAGCATTTGACGCGCCTGGAAACACGAAAAAAATCAACAATCAATCAATGGATGTATTAATATCGATGTTCACTTCGGATCGGTATATTTGTCCACAAACACCGATGTTTTAAAAAAATTCTCATGTTATAAATATTTCCACTGTTTTCGATTTCTAGGCGGCATGAAACTCTTCGCTACTCGCAACTTTTCTCCAGTGTTGTTACTTTTTAAAAATTATTTTGTACGCTGTAATATGATTACAGAGTTTTATGAATCTTGATTACATATAACGTTGGATAGAAAATTCAGATGATAGTCAAATTTAATGCAGAATATACTTGAAACTGACATTAGAACCAGCACTTTTTACTTCCATGATTTAGAAATGAAAGTGAATAACATCGGCAAACAATAATAATAATAATAATAATAATAATAATAATAATAATAATAATAATAATAATAATAATAATAATAATAATATTAACATATTTATTGTATGTGAACAAACAATAAAATATAACTCATTTAATTATTATTATTTTTAAAAATGCAAACAAAATGAGAAAATACCATCAGTTTCATCTTATTTAAAACATGATATTCTAATATTCGCGGTTTTTTTATCGATGTTCTCAGGGACATCAAAAACCATTTGGTGATGAATCGAAGTATCGATGAATGGACGTTTTGCTAAAAGTTGCCATCACTAGGTGGGTCCGGCAGCGGCAGTGGCGGCCCGTGACGCAGCGACAGCGGGCGCGGGCGTAGGCAGAGCCGCCTGGCCAATTCCCCCGGAGATGCGCTGGGGGCGCCGGGCCGTCGGAAGGCCGAACGCGGGCGGCGCTTGACGTGAGCTGCTTAGCTCGTGGCCAGCCGCAGCCCCCCCCTGCCCCCGCTCTCCCTCCCTCCCTCCCTCACTCTTCCACCCAGCATCAGCCCTCCCTCCCCGCTCGTCACGGTCTTCCCTCTCCCCTCTCTCTCCATCGCCCGTCCTCCTTTCCTTACAGTATATCTGCAATGGAGTACATCATCTTAGAATGTGCAATAATGTGTAATACTGGAATGCTCATGGCCTACACGAAAATAGTACACAGCCTGCGCAATTGGAGACGCATATCATTAAAACCAGGCGCTAAAAGAGGTGGCAAATGACTTCAGAGGTTACAGTATGGAATAATTCCAGGACAAAATGAATAATCAGGTGAAACATTTTAAGTGAAAAAAAAATTACACTGGCTTCTCAATACACTTTACCAATGTCTCAGAATAAATATTACAAACTTTCAGAACACGCGGAGTGGTCGTAAATCACGTTTTGCCAATATACAAGCAGTGGTAAAATTCATATATCGAAGTTACACATGTGAGGCCGTTTGACAACACCGCAGGTACAGATCTTCCACAGATCACGTTCTGACTTGGAGATTTCTAGCACCTGAAAGACAACTATACATTCAGGGCTACCGAAGAATAAGTGACAAAGTAACTCCGTTACATGCAGTTTTAAATACTGTAATGTGAATGGTAAAAGGGATCGTTTTCGACACCTTCAAATGTCCTAGACGTTTTTAACATAAATTCTGGGACATCTGTACATACATATGACAGTCTCATAATGACCAAGTGGTGTAACTCACATTTTTCTCATTCCGCGATTATTAATGTTTTACTAGGGCTGTTATAGAAAATTTCGAAGTTCATTATTTTTCTTTTCATTACATACGTATCTCTAGTAAGGTTTGTTTTTAACTCATATTGACAATAGTGATACTTTTGTCCACTTAAAGACTTGTTATGAGGGTCTTATGTAGAGTTATACCAATTATGATACGAAAATGTAAAGGATAGATTAACAAAAACTATGAAATGCAAATACAACACTGTATTATCGCAAGTGTTTAAAAAATGGTTTACATAATTTTTGTTTCTTATGACATCATAAATATCAATAATGCCATTTCTATTCAGTGGCTGGATGTCTTCAACATCCACAGAAGTAAGTATACAAAGTAGTGGTGATGAACAGGTGGGATAAAGGGCAAAAGTTATTACATTACTTTCTCTCCTTACTTCGCAAGAAGAGGAAGTATTGTAATCGTGCGCTGGAAAATAGCAATTTTTCGAGATAAAAAGTCGCGAACTGGTCACGAAACTGGTGCTACAACAGCACACAATTACTCTATACCAAAATGGCTTCAGAAAAAAAGTTCAACAATGGACTGTGCCGTGTGGTAGGTATACGATTTTGCTAATAATATGAACGCCATAATTCTTCTATGCCGTGAAAGCATAGGAGATGGTATAGACAAGATTGGTTGTTAAATTAATAACCAAGGGCAGAATTAAGAGCAACATAAACTAGTTCATTTACATCTTTTCAATAGAATGTTCTATCAGAATTTAGGTAAATGGAATTCTCTAAGACAGTTATAAACTTGTAAATGGGGTGCCTCATACGTATAGCTTACACTTCATGATGCTTTTACCTCCGATATTTAGGTTGACACCATCTACTCCAAGACCGCGTATTATTTGCACTTTAGTACTTACGGAACTTATTTGCATTTTATGACTATAAATAGCCACAATTTCAGCATTTACACATAATGATCCGTTTTTTAGAAATCCTTCAATCTTTCGTTGGTTATTTTTCAATTGGCCTTTAATATAAACATATCAAAATTATGTTCATTCAAAAGTTTCTACAGGGACTTGTAACGCGTTAATAAGCAGTTCACGTTACATTGCAGAGTTTTAATCTTCATTTTTGAGAGATTTCACTTGATAAGTAATTATTCTCCGAAGATGCTCTTGAGGCTTCAGAATATGAAGGATTCTTCAGCTTCCTCATTATTTTTGTAAAGTGAGACCTTTATACCCTTGTCCTCTAACAATAGAAAAATTTCTCTAAGTAATTCAATCAACTTAAGGTTTCTTGAGTGTAATTAAATTATATTTGAAATGCATTTTTATTTCCGTACACACCTTCCAAAAATGTTTCGGTTGTTTATAATTATCGGTTTATAATTCGGTTGTTTGTTCAGTAATGTTTTTTTCCTGTCATTTCTGGAGTCGTTTTCTCCGCAGACCTTTTTCCTTCTTTTCTTTCGTTTGCCGAATTCTTCAGTTCATATTTTTGGACTGTTCAGAAGCAATTCCATTGTTTTGTTGTTATAAATACTTGTGATATTATTCTTTTGGTGGAATATTATTCTTTTGGTATCAAGTGGAGGAAAGTTGACATGATTAATGCGTTTCTTGTTAACATTCATTTTGTCCCTTCTGTTACGTCTACATGTATGTTATAATTGCTGTCTACATATTTACAGTTTTCACTACATGACCCTTTTACTTAATCTGGATACATTCAATAATGCATCTGGATAGATAAACTCAGTTTTTCTTCATATTCAATCGTTATGGTTTCGGTATATGTTTAATGATTTTTGGGACACATACTCTTGTCAACAATAGCTGGGTATGTGAGTAAATTATCCTTTATCGAATCCAGAGTTTTCCATACAACCACAACCTAAGGTTCGTTGTACAGGTGATTACACTGGTGAACAGCTCATGGTTTGTTCTCATCACAAACACGACAGCCAAAGTATAAAGAATACACAAGTTTTGTAATTTCGTATATTATTTTCTTTCAAGTTTGGGTGTAAATCTTCCACAAACGTAGTAGAAGTTATCGGGTTGATTCGCACACTTTCGATGTGATGTGACGATTTACATTTTACCGAACAGTCAATTCTACAGATCATGTGGCAAATTTCACTTTATAAAAAACACAGAAATATAATGTATCGATGTATTTGAGACATAAGCAAACCATACACGAACGTCACGCACACTGCGGGTACAATTCCGCATGACACCGACAGCCTCAGAATCTGCCACCCCCAACAATTGGATATTTGTATACTTGCGATAAGGTATGGGGGGTAAAATAATTCCTTTCAATGACTGATCCGAAGAAGGAAATATAGTGCACGTGACTTGTTTTCAAAACATCCACGAACACCTACTAAGATCACTAAGACTTACTCGTAATTGAGCGCGACTACCAGACGCGAGAATAAAGACGGCGATCTTCAAATACAGAAGTTAAAAACAACGAAACCCAAATTTTGTTGATATCTCATGAAAGTGACATAGATGAACTGAACAAATACTTTATTTTTAAATAGATTTTTTGCGTATTGATTCTACATATTTTACAGGTGCAATTTAAATATATTTTCATTAATAGCAAAATACGGTATGATACTGTAACGTATTGTAAGGCTACAGCTAGAAATCGCCACAAAAGGGCGGCGGCAGAGGATTAGACGCCAGGGGCCAGGCAGGATGTGACACGCCGAGGTATTCTGAGAAATCCTAAGAGCTAGGGAAAGGGATGCCCAAAGTGCGGGACAGCGCATTTTTGCCGCGTGCCGCGTGACAAATTCTTGGAATCCAGGGAAATGGATGTCCAAAAATGCCTGGCAAAGCGGTCAGTGGCCGTGTGCAAAACCCAGTGACGTTTCAGGTCACGTGGGTGGTAGCTATATAAGAACGAACGCAGAGCGCGGGGGTGGGGTTTGTTGAGCTGAGTGGGAACCCTCGTGCGAACGCACAAACTTGCGCCCAGGGCGGTGCGGAGCCGAGCTAGGCTCGTGCGGCAAACCATGTGTTGGGACGCCGTTGTGGACTATATCCACTGGTGACAGAGGTCGCCGGAGCTGTCTGCTGTGTGCGGGAGGCTCGCTGAGGAGTGGCGCGGGCCACGAGTCAGTTATTCATTTTTAAGGATCGCTCCTGCGATCAGGGAAGTAAAGATCTACCAGAGCTGAGTAACTTAAATTATTACTGTACATATTGTGAATAAACCTGTACATATTTATCACTGAAGCTCGTGTCTGTGATTATTGTGTATTCCCACGACGTCACAATACGTTATAAAGATACGGTATATTTAAAAACTGTGACGTGTGTGACATTTTTATTGTGACATTCGTAATCTACATATAAAATTGAGTATGTTGCGCACTCTACTTTTCTGGAGGTAAAAAACTTATTCCCTAGTGTTATCAGACATTGACCTTTATCTGTCTACAAGCGTTTTCTACTTTTCTTGCAAATCTTGTAAGACCTTACACTTTTTCTTGGGTGAGTAGTCAAACACTGGTTCTTCTACATGTGTATCGATGGTGGTCATTTCATGCCTTCACATTCCCTTTTCGGGAGGCCGTAGAAAACCGTAATATACTACAATATCTATATTAACTGTAGTAGTCACTGATACTGTGACTTCTTGCACTCAAACGACAGATGGTCACTCGCACTGGGCATTCTAACAAAGCACAGAGGATAGCGTGCAGCACACGATGTTGACTCCACCATTGCCTGACAGTTACTGGAAAAGAAAAAAATTAAAAATATTTTCCTCGAATTAAAGTGAATTTCCAGATTGCTTGTTAACGGCTTGTATGCCTGACATTATACATCCGTTAGCTAGCACATTTAATGCATTTTCAAGCTTCGGAATATTTCCAGATATTTTCAAAACAACAAAAATTATGCATATCTTCAAAAGTAACAAAAAATAAATTCAAAATTATCGGCCAATTTCTCCATTGTCAGTATTTTCTTTCTCAGTAAACACGAACATTTTTTAGGTTCTCAACATGGATTTATAATACAAAAATCTTTGAAAACAGTCCTTTCTTATTTCCTTAAAGGGAACACGAACAATGGATCACATAAAGCACATTTTGGGATATTTTTAAATCTTTTAAAAGCATTAAATGGCATTGTTTGCAACACTTTGATATCAAAATTATCTTCGTATGGATTTCGTAATATTGCTCTATATCTGATGACTTCGTACCTTAAACAACGCTCTCAAGTAGTACAAATGCAGTACTGGAATGGACATTGTTTAGTCACCTTTGCGATGCATTGAAAATTGCACATGGGATTCCGCAGGAATATATTTTAAGCTATTATATATTAATTATCTTAATATATTTTAATTATTAAATTTATGTCTAATTAATAAGTGAATTATAAACAATATGCCTTCGTCAACTTGAAATGAAAAAACAGATCTCATTGCTGATGTTACGTGTTCAATTTTTTTCGTAATAGAAAAATAATAGTAAACGAAGAGAAAAATGTTTTAATGCATTTTCCATTTCAAATAAACGCATGCATACTCTTTTGAAAATGAACGATATGGCATAGCTAGTGTTTAATTAATAACATTTTTGAGTCTCTCAATTCAGTCAAACCTCAGATGAGACTTCATTTAAATGAATTAAACACAAAAGCCAGTCCATTATGAAATTGTTGAGATGTATTTGATATTCTGTCTCCAAACTGTTCGCAATGTATTTCTTACAACTGTTCATTCCCATCTGAGATATGACATAATGTTGTAGAAAAACACATTCTAAAGTTTCGAGACGTTTAGATTAGAGAAAAGAATTGTAAAAATAATAAGAAAATGTACCCAAGTGATTCTTTTAAGACAGTCTTTATTAAACTAGGAATTCTTTGTCTAGTCCTTTGATTTGTGAATCAGTGGTTTTGTAAAAATGATTTAAGCAAAAACAAGAACATATTTTCATCATATAAACATTTCTTTAATTATAACATTATTGTTTAATTTCTATAATCATATAATTATTTCTTTAATTTAATAATTATAGTTAATAAATTTATTAACTTTAAGTAATAATTATAATCAAGTGTCAATATCAACAGCTCAATACAAAACCTCACCTATAATACACGCACATTATTAGATAATACTCTGACAGATGACGTTAAATTATTTAAATCAATATAAAAATTGAAGTGGCAAGTAATATTCTTTTGCTGCATAACTGTTTCTATACAATTAGGGACTACACCGAACATAAAAAGAGAAAGTAATATTGATTTTTAAAATGATATTTAATGAATAAGCCTGTAACGAGTATTGTACCTCAGCTTGTGGGTCAATGACACCCATCTTTGCCCAGTTTCCCTGACCCTTTGAACGAAAGCTGAGATGGGCCCTTGTTTTCTTCTGGACATAATGACCGCTTCACTATCTAAGCAGCTTTCGCGAAGTTTAAAATAGTTATTCAAATAATCGTTCACCTTGTTAACTAGGCAAAACGTTGATTCCTCCTATAAGCACAATAGCCAAAACCTGTAGCTGATTTGTATTTGCAAATTGATTTTATTACACGGCAGCGAATATTTTTTATTAATTCTTGTCAAAAACGTTTGTTGTACCTGTACTCATAATTCAGCTGAACGCCCTGTACAGGCTAGGGTACAGATTCCAGAGGTGAATCTCGGCGGCCTTCCGAGGCACGAGGATAGCCGCGGCAGCGGAAGACGTGACCGCGCATGCGGTTAGAACTTGGCGAGGCTACCTCAAGCTACGACTGGAGACGTCTGTTGTGAGGACAATAAATAGAGCAACGGCTGGACACCTTTGCTCGTAAAATATAAGTCACCTCTCTCGGGGCATGTTTGATTCGTAAGACATAGGATGGTGGACCCAGTACGTACGAGGTGAACTGTTAACATTCCTTTGCTTGGGCTAAGAGAAAATTTCTTGACATTTGGTTAGAATTGGATACAATTTAGATTATTATGTTAGTGCATATTTGTGCATACTTAACCTATTTTTCCAGATGGTGCATATACGTATAATTATAGGCGCATATTTAGTTAAAATAAAAACTTATCATTAAAATGTTTCAACTTTTCTAAATACTCGTAAGCGTTCATTGATTGTCACAGTTTGCATATCTTAGCACAAAAATACATCTTTTAATTCTAAGCATGCTTCTTCTGAAAGTTTATTAAGAAACGTTTACACATGAAATGAAATATTAATTTTGTTTGCATATTAAATGCTTATTTCAGAGTTTTTAGTTTATAAATTCATACTTTTAAAAGCATATTTCACGACTTCTTAGGGCATAAAAATCCTCACCTTAGTGATCAACCTCCGGAAGTAGATATGACGTTCAGAGCTCTTATACAAATTATGATGTAATGTTGGCTGATGTAAAGGTAACAAAATGTCTGACTCAATTCAGTCACACCTCAAATAGAATATAATTATAAATGAATTTAACACTATACCAAGTTCCTAATGTTACGCAACCACAATTCTTTCAAACTGAGACAGCCTCCAAGGGTATCTTTGCGTATATTTGCAAATGTTTTTTCCACATATAGGAAACTCATCCTATTATGTGCAGACTTTTATATTGCAGAAACATTTTGGACCGATAATACAGCAAGGCCAAGCACAGGAATAGTGTGCTTCTCTTCACTGAGCTTGGAATCTTACCATTGTCTTGCCAATTTATTTACGAATCTGTAGTTTTCGTCAAAACAGTCTTAAAAAGTTGTTGCGTCTTTTTCGCAACAAGTCTTGCCGTTTTTGGGCATTTGAATATACAACTGGAGTAATCCTCCTGTACGTTTCCTTTTCTCTTTTGTCTCGTAAGTTGGCAATCAGTCAATGCCTTCTATCCCTTCAGCCAGTGGCTCGTCACCCTCAGTAACTGGGGCCCCAGACGGTGACCCAGCCAGGAATCCGTGATTTCCCGAGTTGCTAATATTCCATGACTTCACGTAGCGTAGTCACGCAATTTGCCTGTGTGGCCGGCTTAACAGAGGGAACATATTTTCATGAAATACACATATTTATAACTACAACACATGTCGATGAAATGACATTCATCAGTGTGAGTTGCCACACTGCCAGATACTCGTACATTGCCAAATGACATTAAAGAATTAAAATTGACACATAAGTTTACGTGTAAAGTAAAATCTTTTCTGCTACATTACTGTCTTTTTACATTATAGACAATACTGACAATCAGAAAGGAAAATAATAATGATTTTAACAATAATATAGAATGCATTAGTTTACATTTGTGCATAATTTAAAGAATACTTAATATGTCTATAACAAGTAATGTACTTCAACTTTCTGGGTCAAAACCCTCAACCCGATTAGTTTCTCTGATCCAATGAGCAAAAGCTGAGAGGGACCCAGGTTTTGCTTCTTGTTAATGTAGCTTCACTATGCTCACATTTTGTCGAGTTAAAATTTAGCTAGTTGTGTTAGGAGTAGAGCCGTTGGTATTGGTTACAATTTTGTTGGAAATACTAAAAAAATCAAGTCTGTAGTTCCCTTACCGATCCAAATATATTTTTTATAACTCGTGAGTGAAAATATAAAATTTTAAATGTTGTTAACCTCGCTTTGTTGATGCTTTTATTCATCATTCAACTATTTTGATTAATTAGGGGTGAAGAATTTTTTGAGCTCTATGAAACTTGCGCAGATTGTATTTTTCTCCTATAGGTTACACTCAGTTTTAACGGTTCATGGGCGAAAATAATTCAAATTAAAACAAATTAGATATGTATACAAGGAGATTTGCCAAACAACATAATTTATTAGTTCGTTAATACCGAGAGATCCTAGATTCGGGTCCCGACGGTGGCAGTATTTTCGATACTGGCTTTACAGCTAGGTCGAATTCAGTCACTGTCGGAAGGATAATTCTAGCAGCCGGCTGCTCTGATCGGTAGTTTTCCGTGGTTTCTCCGATTAACACCAGGCCAATGCTGGAGCAGTACCCTAACAAAAGGGCCGCGGACCGCGCACGATCTTTTCTTCCTCTTCCTTGTCCTATCCTCACCCCTTACTCTAACATGCACTACACTACACATGACGGGAGACCGGTCGGGGACTTAGAACTTGTTCTGGCTGGGGCGGTGTCCCGCTGGTGGGAGATACCAGGTTGGGAAAACCCCGTTAGCCGACGGTACGTCGGCGCTGGATCTGTCTATCCAGCGGGGGAAGACCACCGCCACCTCCCGAGCAAAAAGGTCACACTACACTTACAGGACTAATTACCATAGTGGTTGACGCGCCCGGAATCACTAATAATCAATTGAATATCCATTGCTCTGATCCATAGTTCTGCATATACTGGGCATCATTTTTAGTTTACAATCTTAATGTTCGTCGTGCTTTTATGGTGTAGTGAATGATTTTAATATTTTGCTAAACAACTATTTCGCAACTTTATGTATATCTATTTTGAATTAATTTAAACGCTAGCCTCTCAACAATAAATATTGCCAGTGAGTGGTCCAAATTTTCCTTTAAACATACATGTTTGTTTCCGGAGATGAAATCGTATGCATGTACCCGGTCTCTTTCAGAACTTGCAATGTCGTTTCTTGGAGGTGAAAGTATAATCTTATCTCTATCACTCTTCATTGGAACCGCAAACTCACTAACATTTTTGCGAACTAAATATCTCCGTCTCCCAGCGGCTCCTTCTCCCTGCTCGCCACTTGGTGGGCTCGTTCGCCGCGGTGAGAGCTCCGTGGGGGCGCGGCTTTTATCGTCTTGTCGCGACTTCGTTCTTGGCGCGCGATTAGAATTTCATGCGCAAAGCGGCCTTCTCCCGGGCAGCGCGCGCGCGCTTCACTGGAAGCAGTGTTGCTATGTAAATAGGGGCGTGACCGAGGATAGAGGAAGAGGCGAGGACGTGAGGACGGATGGGGAGGAAGAGGGAGGGAGGTGCGCCCTCGGGGCGGAAATTAATCGCTGCCGCCGGGAGGGCACGCGATAGCGACATCCCCGAACTGTCACTAACTTTACGTAAGCTACTCCGTGAAAATACTTATCTTAATAGTGAAAGAAGGCTAGAGTCTTTAAGGGAAATCTATAGAGTGACAGCAACCGCAACAGACGCGAAAGTAATTCTTGCAACCTTTAGCCCCGTTTAATTTACATGCGTCATAATTCTAAAAACACTTTTTTCTATGATCGTAAAAAATAAGGGATTTTATGTCTCGCTACGCGTGGGTTAGGTAAGTCTTTTGTTAAAACATCAGAAAAATGTGACGTTACCGTGAAGACTACTTTTTCTTGCAAAAAGATGAACGTACACGTACTTATTTTCAATAACTGTAAAAACATCCTTTCACACACTTGATACAAAAATAACCTTTCGCCAACTTCACATTCCTGTACTTACATGCACGATTTATTCGCCGTTCTCTTTTTACTCGTTTATATATTAATAGGAAGCACACTTTTTTGTACATTTCGTGAGAATCGACTGGACAGATTGTGGCGTGAATCGACTGGACAGACTGACGTAGACGTGGTCTTAAATAGAAGATCATGGTCCACAAGCAAACACAAAACCCCTTGAATCACAAATATTTTAGTCTAAATATTCTGAAAAAAAACAACAACGCATTTTTCAAACGAATACAAGCGCCGGCCCCATGCTGTCCTGCGCTCTGTGGCGAGCAGCAAAAGGTTCCCTTCTACCCAGGCAGGTCGCGTGTCAGATGACAACGGGGTTAGTCCTTTGCACATGATGTTGGTTGGTTGGTTGATTACTGATTCCGGGCGCGTCAACAGCTTAGGTCATTAGTCCCATAAGTGTAGTGAATGTTTTCTTAGGAGATGGCGGTGATCTTCCCCCGCTGGATGGAGAGATCCGGCGCCGACCTACCGTCGGCTAACGGGGTTCCCCCTTACCAGGACTCTCCCACAAGCGGGGCACCACCCCATCCGGAACAAACTCTAAACTCCCGACCAGTCTCCCGAAATATGTGGTAGTGTAGTGCATGCTAGTGTAAGTGTGTGTGTAAGACAATTAGGAAAGCCAGCTCCTCTGTACGATCTCTTGCTTTCCTCACAGGAGATTACAATACTGGTTTGTCTTAACTTTCCACTGTATGAAAGATGGTGCGGGTGAATGATAATGGTAATAATCAATGTTGATATTAATTAGGGAGGAGATGATTTTCCGCTGGGACACGTGGTGGCAGGAGAAAGAAAACCACACACCAATGAGGTGGCGGGCACCGATAAATCCTATGCGAAAATATAAAAACTGAACACGTTGATAAATCAACACTCAACGCTTCACATCAAATGCCAGATTCTACTACATATATATTATCATACCCACACTAACATATGCTTGACCGGTGTGGGGAAACGCAGGTTCTACCACAATACAAAAATTCGGCAAAGAAAAACCGTGAGGGGTCGGGTCCCAAAAAGTGTGTTGTGTTCGGTGACTCTATTGTGCGTCACGTGGGTCACGCAAACCTACAGGTAAAATGCTTCCCGGGAATCCGCGTTGAGCAATTGAAATTGCAAATAGAAGCCAGCGATGTGGAAGCACCGGACACTGTCATCATTCACGGAGGCTCTAACAACCTTCGGAGATGTCGCTCGTTTGACTACCTAACGGGCGAGATCTACGAACTTGGGGTAGCAGCGAAAAAGCGCTTTCCATCCTCCCGCATAGTGCTAAGTGGTGTCATTCGCCGCCGGGATGTTTGGTCCCGTAAAGTCGCTAGGGTGAATCGCGACATGGACTATGTGGCAAAAGCGCTCGGATTCACCTTTGTGGATCCAAACGGGTGGATCTCGGAGAGCGCCCTAGGTCGGGACGGCGTCCACCTCAACCGGAGGGGCGTGGCGGCACTCAGTGGCCTCTACACCAGAGTTGCTGAGTTCTGCACACGCCCTCCGGTCGCCCGTTGACGCTGTGAATGTCCGCCGATCTTGCGCCCTGCGGTCGAATGGCGGGCAATGGCGATAGGAGCGGAGGCTGAGGGTTTCGCTCTGGTGGCGGAAGATTCAGCGGTGACGTGTGTGACGGTGGAGGAAGCGGAGACCGCGGAGACGACGGCGGCGGCGGCGACGGTGGCGACGGCGGCGACGGCGGCGACGGCGGCGACGGCGGCGACGGCGGCGACGGCGGCGACGGCGGCGACGGCGGCGACGGCGGCGACGGCGGCGACGGCGGCGACGGCGGCGACGGCGGCGACGGCGGCGACGACAGCGACGACGACAGCGACGACGACGACGGCGACGACGACGACGGCGGCGACCGTGGCAGCGGCGGAGACGGCGGCGACGACGGCGGCGACCAGATATGTTCAGGTGAGGAAGGGCTTTCTAAGATTGTTGCAGGTAAACTGTCGAAGTATAATTAATAAAACCATTGAGTTTTGGAACTTAGTTGATACATGTGATCCAGATATAGTGATAGGGACAGAATCGTGGTTAACAGATGAGGTAGCTAATTCTGAAATTTTACATTACGGTTATAAATTATATCGAAGAGATAGAAAAACAAGAGGCGGGGGCGTTTTTCTCTGCGTCAAGACCTCGTTAATAGTTAGGAATAGTTGGTTTAGTAACAACTTTGAAATGTTAGGAATGGTAATTGACGTACTAGATAATTCCGTGGAAATTATTGCTTGTTACAGGCCGCCAAACGACGGTTATGAAATTTTAGATGAAATCGGTGATAGGGTGGAAAACAGAAACGGTCGTTCTATTCTTGTCGCTGGCGACCTAAACTTTCCCGACGCTAATTGGAAAGGAGAGGTATGCGACAGGAAAATTCAAAAGCGCGTCAATCGACTGGTATGGGAGCAGGGACTAACGCAGGTAGTCGACCAACCCACGCGGCAGAGCGCAATTTTGGACATTTTCCTTGTTCACCCTGCAGAAATGTTCCTTTCTTGCGACGTCTTTCAGGGGATTAGCGACCACAAAGCAGTGATGGTAGAAGTACAAACAAATGTAATTACGCGACCTAAGGTGAAAGGAACGATAGTCAGGCAATATAGAAAAGCAAACGTCGAAGGTTTACGTAGTTTCTTAAGGGAAAAATACGACTATTTTCTAAGAACAGAAGGGGGTATGGAGGAACAATGGGGGGCTTTTAAAACAATCGTAGAAACAGCTTTAGATACGTTCGTTCCTTGCAAAATACTGAAAAGTAATCCTGATCCTGAATATTATAACGGGGCGGTACGGCGTTTAAAGAGAAAAGTTAGACTAGCATTTAATAGGAGACATCGCAGCATTGCTGACATGATAACTTTTAAAAAATTCTACAGGGAATTAGAAAAAGAAAAGAAAATTGCGCATGAATTATTTTTAAGAAATATTTTGGAGACAGGAAGAAATAATTGGTCAGACTTTTACAAATATGTCCGCAGACGCCGGGGGAATAAGGAAGAAATTCAGGAAATTCTAGACGCAGATAACGCGCCATTGCACGGCGACCAAGCGAAAGCAAATGCGTTCAACGCGTATTTTGTATCAGTATTCAAACCAAAACGGGCGCAGGAGCAAGTTCATTATTTTCCAATAGAAAACCAGTTCAAGCTTCATGCATGGGAACTCCGCAAACGTATAAAATCACTGAAAAACGGTAAATCACGCGGACCAGACGGCATCTCGACAGATTTTATTAAACTCGGTGGGGAGGCAGTATTGCCGTATTTGTTAAGATTATTCAATGTTTCAATCAATAATGCAAGTTTACCAGACGATTGGAAGACAGCTATAGTGGTCCCTATTTTCAAAAAAGGTGATAAAACGAAAGTTTGTAATTATAGACCAGTATCGCTCACATCAGTAGTATGCAAAATAATGGAGCATTTAATAGCCGGGTACATTCGCCGCGAATGGGAAAAAGCGAACTGGATTTTTCACGGACAGCATGGGTTTAGAAGTAAATATTCGTGCGAAAGCCAAATCGTTTCTCTTTTGCAAGATCTAGCTGACGAAGTTGACGCGGGTGGGAGGGTGGATGCAATCGTAATCGACTTTGCGAAAGCATTCGACGTAGTACCGCATAACATACTTATCAGGAAATTATTAGCTTCAGGAATTGATGCTAGAGTTGTGAAGTGGGTAAGCGAATTTCTTAGAGACAGGAAACAAAAAGTTCGAATTGGCACTCAGTTTTCGACTACGGGTATTGTTACTTCAGGGGTTCCACAGGGAAGTGTCATAGGGCCATTACTTTTCTTAGCGTACGTAAATGATCTCCATGTTAACATACAATCAAAGGTGCGTTTATTTGCAGACGATTGTGTTATATACCGAAAAATCAAAAGTAGCGCTGACGAACAAATATTACAGCAGGATTTAGAACATTTACGTGATTGGGCTGAAAAAAATGACATGGGAATTAACGGATCGAAAAGCAAAACAATAACGTTCGGGCGGGGACGAAATTATGAGGAACCAGACTATCGTTTAGGTGAGGTCATCATCCCAAGAGTCTCATCATGCAAGTATTTAGGCATTCATATAGATAGTAAATTAGGGTGGGAGAAGCATATAAATCAGGTAGTTAGGAAAACGTGGAAGTCTTTGCATTTTGTAATGCGAATTCTAAAGAAAAGCTCTGCAAACGCAAAAGAATTAGCATATTTTTCGCTGGTTCGCCCTCTCATGGAATACGGAGTGGCATGTTGGGATCCATACAGAAAGTCGCACCGGAAAAATCTAGATAGAATACAGAGAAAAGCGAATAAGTTTACCTATAGAACTAACGCGATAAAAAAGGCATGGGAACCTCTAGAAATGAGAAGAACAAGGGCGAGGCTTTGCGCTCTTTATAAATCGTACGTAGGTCAAACAGCTTGGAAGGAAATTCAGGTTAGACTAGAAAAACCAAATTATTTCGGCCGAAGCGATCACACTCACAAAATTCGAACAAGGAAACAAAATTCAGATCTTGGGAAATTTTCCTTTTGTAATAGAACAATTAAAGATTGGAACAGTTTACCTGCAACAATTTTCAAAGCTTTTCCTCTAAGTGTTCGAAGTTTTAGAAATAAGTTAGAACAATATGATAGTAATAGACATTAAATGAGTAAGTGCTGTGAAGTGCGGTGAAGTGCTGTGAAGTGCTGTGAAGTGCTGTGAAGTGCGGTGAAGTGCTGGTCAGTGTAACTCAAAGCAAAAACAGTGTAGTGTAGTGTAGTGTAGTGTAGTGTAGTGTTGTGCAGTGCAGTGTCGTGCAGTTAATTGTAGTAAACGCGATCAATGAATTAAAAACAATAAATTTAGCCAATATTTATGTAGCTTGTATTAAATTTTAGCATCACCGATATATAATTATAATTATTATATATCATACGAGTTGAAATATTTGTTATAATACTTAATATTAGTGATAGTAGGATTATTGCATGCTCGGCTTGTATTGTACTCCTTTATTATTATTGTTATTATTAATATTGTTATTATTATTGATATTGTTATTATTATTCATATTGTTGTTATTATTAATGTTAAGTGTTATTATTATTGTAATTATTGTTAATTAACTGCCACCGGGTCATACCCAATTGCAGTTCAAATAAATACATGTATAAAATTCAATTAGTTCAAAATAAAATACTTAATTCAATTAAAGCTCCATTGTTTATACCTAACCATCAAATTCACAGAGAACCCCAAATCAATACCGTTCTAAAACACATAAAAAGGATCACATAATTTTTATTCTTCCCCTTCCTCATCTCACACTGCACAGAAATTCCATCTACGCCAAACAACAAATATCCCAAAGTCGAATCAAATCCAAATTTCCCAAAGATAACCTTAAACCTCCCCAAAATAATAATTTAGTGTATAATCTTTTCTTTCTTTCCTTTGCCGTTTAGTGGGGTTTCTTTCCCTTTTCCTTTCCCTTTCCTATTGCTCAACAAACCCTATCCTATTGCCCAACAGTTTATCCCCAAAAATTAAAATTAAAATTCAACAGCATCTAAAACAAAACTAATTTTAAAAAAATGGTTTTATCTCGATTTGTCAAGTAATGCCCAAATCCAAAAAAGTCAGCATGTAAAACTGAAATCGTCGAAGGACCTCAGATTGAACGAGAAGAAATAAATTTTAAAAAATGAGTTACGCCGAGCTGGAACCCTCAATCCTCAGCTGAGATATCGTGAACGATGCTCCAAGCCTCCGTACCTTCAAGGCCGGCACCACAAGCGTAAAATTCAATTTTGATTCATTGATTGGTGATTTTTAGCGCTTTCACTGCTCAAGTAATTAGTCCAGGAAGTGTAGTGCGCTTGATTTTGTCGCGAGAGATGCCGGCAATATTCTCCCACTTAACGGTCAGATCTGGCGACAACCTACCCATCGGTTTGCGGGTTTTCCCCCAAGCAGGTACCTCACACATTAAGGGTCGCATTTATGAAGCTCTGCCATCAGAGCTCTTAGGGGCCTGCCAACTGGGTACTTGCTAGTAGCTCAAGGGGCGACTGGAATTGGCTGGGGGCCGTTCATAAATCGCAAAACCGAACACTGACAGCCTGCTAGGCCTGGTAGACCACTGGCAGAGGTTTATAAATACGGACCTAAGGCACCTCCCCGGCCGGAACCAGTTCTAAGCTCCCGGCTGGTCTCCTAGCATTTTTGCTAGTGTAGTGCATGTAAGTGTATGTAAAGTGTGAGAATAGGACAAGAAAGAGGAAGGAAACATTGCTTACAGCATCACTTACTTTACAGTTCTCTATTACATACACTGAATTTTTTTAAAAAAATGGAGTTAGTTTTTAAAAAAATAATTATTTAAAGATTGTCTACATTTCACGTAAAATTAAGCGAAAACTGCTCACATTGTCAAAACATTCTACATGACCTTATTTGAAGACCAGTCATTCAGTAGCAGATTTCAGTCAAAGAAAAAATCTCTATCTTCAATATTGTAGTTGTGAGAAGATATAAAAAATATTTGAATGTTTGTAATTTTGGAAAATTCAGATATTTCAACGAACATGAGCGACATTCTTACGCATATTTTATGCTATCCGATGACAAAGCTGAAACAAAAACTTAGTCATTTTTTGAGATAATTTAGAAATTGTTGAATTTGATTCATGTGAAGTAATCCTCAAAATACAAATCATCCCTTAAAAACTCGTAGTTTTGAGTTCGTTCATATCGATCGGTTAAGGCGTTAGCATTGACCGCAGAAATTTTGTTGTAAATCGATTTTTCAGTATCAAGGTCCTACAAAACGAAAATTTTGATTGTGCAATATGATGACGTCACTTACAACATATAGAAACTAGAGATGGACTTAACAGCTTTTCTTCAATAACAGTTATCGCAATAACAGTCGACTCGTAATAACGATTATTAATAGCAGTTGAAAAATAACAGGCTCATGGTCAGCCACTACTAAGAGTTAAATCCGTTGTGGCGACTGCTAAGAGTTAAGACGCAAAGCGAATAACGTTGGTAGCGTTGTAAAGCTTTTGCAGCTACCTTACGGTGCTTGCTTGCACTACGTCCCCAAACATGTTTGGACAGAGAAACAGCTGATATGAACGAGACTGATGAACGGCCAAGAAAGAATAGTAGTTGATATGATGAGTAGCAAATGTGTATAGAATATTACTAAAATAACATGATTCGAGTTCAGATTCCAAATAGTCTAATTATGAAACTTGTGCATAGTAAAGTGACGAGTACCAAAAATTATGAGAAGAAAAAAAATGTATTTTCTTGCCCACATCTAAAATGGTAATGGCTATTGAATATCAAATATTATAATGCGAGTAATTTGACCGTAACTCATTTTATTTTATTTTTTTTGGACTTACGGAAATATTAGTGGATCTCACCTAAGCAGCAATGGGGTAGAAAGAAGTTAACAAACATATTGGACGGATTTAATTTAAAGGACAAACTTTTTATTGTCGTGTATACAATAAAATATGAAGGTATTGTGGCACATGGAGAGTAATAATGACAAATTAATTGTTACTGAATCTTTAATTTGAACACTTGCTAATCACGGTTGATTAGCTGCAGTGAAACTCTTCGTACAAAATGATTGCGGCGAAAGACTGTAGTAAGTAGTTCGGGTTTGACTCAATAGACTGCAATACTATGAATTTCAACCGATAACAACCAATAACAGGATACACGAAATAACTGTTATTTCGCGTAATAGTTACGAAACATTAACTGTTAAGAAATAACAGTTTAGCTGTTAAGGGCACATCCCTAATAGTAACAAGACTTACTTTTTTGTTACCAGGGACCGGAAATTCGAGTTTTTTCTGGCGAAAAAAATCACGGATTTCCGCCGCACTATTGCAATACATGCTCTTCACTCCTTGCTTAGTAACGAGAGAAAGAAAAAAGGCAATAAAAAATAACTCCGACATCAAATGATCATTTATATCACAAGCTTTATTTTACCAAATACATGCAAATGATATACAAAATTTTCAATTAAGACGAATTCCTCGAGAATTTGTGTTTTCTTTTCAGCGCTTTTCGACTTTACTAATAACCATTATTTTTTATATAGTGTTAGTTAACTATAAAGAGTTTTAGCATTTAACGATATTTCATAACACACACAATGTAGATAATACTTAAATTCCCTAAAATGGACAATCACATTAATTCAACACCAAGGAAAAAGATATGAGGACAATTAGGACACAAACACTGGCTTAAATAAAAAAAAACGCTTTAAGATGTGACAAGTTTCAACATATAAAACTAATGTTTCCGTACGATTTTTTTATCTAGGGCTTTTATCCAGCCGACAGATGGTTACCCTTTACGCCCCGATGGGACGCATATTCGACCATACACTAGACACCAACACACTTGCGGGCTCCTCTGATCTGGGGTCAGCAGAACGCGAGGTCCTCCGCGACAACACATACATACAAAGTCAAGGGACAAACAGCCATGCCCAAGGTGGGACTCGAACCCGCGACCCTTCGGACCTTCGGAAGCGCTGAGTTCCGTACGATTTTCCTGATCATATTTCTAAAAAAATTGACAGGTAAGTAATGAATGGGAGACATGTCTTCAGACTATTATGAAGAAATGAACCAATTTATTCTACATAACACACGGCGCCTATGCCACTAAAAGATATCCTAGCGCACCCCCAACTTCTAATATTCATTTCAAGAAACTAAAAGTAGTACAATCACATAGAAAGTAAATGATAAAATTTTAAAGTGAAGGTAGAGAAACTAAAGCACAAAAGAATTAGTGAATCGAACTACAAAAGAAAGTGACGAGAGTACGTTAACGAGCTAGGGAGAAGCAGCATTTTTTGCCCGTTGATTGCATAATTGAAAAACGCGTAGAATACAACATTTTCTTCATACGCTCTTTACATACTGGAGTATAAGAATTCAAAATTTTCATCCTGTCTGCTCTTGATACTCAAACATCATTTTCCATATCAAGTGGTTTTGGAGTTCCATCATCATTAATCCACCGCCCATCAAACAAAAACCTCAGTAATGTAACTGGTACGCCAATTCTTTCACTGTTGGACTTCTTTAGTTTTCCCGTATAGGTTGTCATCTTCAGACGCATGTTAATTTCGTTTGAATCATTTATAACGAATTTTAGTTTTATATGCTCAGAATTAGCATTCCCTGTCCTTGCTTAGGACTTCTGTTTCTGATTTTCTGGGATCTAATTATCTGATCATCGTGGAAGAACACTACTCGCCAAATACCTCACAAGCGCCAAGAAATTACTTCATAAAAAGCGCACGTGACTGGTTTTCACGTAACAATAGGGTAGCAGAGTAAGATAACAATACACATTTCCAGTTTCTTAACTTCTCCTCAAAAACCATGAAAATTATACATAAATACCAGCTGGATAGAATACTAATTTCACCGTAATGTAATAAGAACAATCCCACGAAAACTTCGAATTACGGAAAATAAAATTCGAAACGTCTACGAGTTTTTACTATTACTTAATGATGAATGCTGTGGAAGTTGTAAATATTCGAATAAAATTGGAATTCTATATAAATACAAATTAGCAAAGTGTGACTGTATTTTTTTGTATAAAAATATATTAAAAAATCCATTCGTTAGATTAAAAATTTACAAACATTCACAATTGTATTCATTTTGAAACTCAGGACACAGAAGAGAGAGAGAAAGAGATAGAGAGAGAAAAAGAGATAGAGAGAGAAAAAGAGATAGAGAGAGAAAAAGAGATAGAGAGAGAAAAAGAGATAGAGAGAGAAAAAGAGATAGAGAGAAAAAGAGATAGAGAGAGAAAAAGAGATAGAGAGAGAAAAAGAGATAGAGAGAGAAAAAGAGATAGAGAAAGAAAGAGAGATAGAGAGAGAAAGAGAGATAGAGAAAGAGAGAGAGAGGGAAATGGAGAAAGAGAGAAAGAGTGGAAGAGGACTTATATATTATTTAATGCAACGCTATCTTTCACGAAACGAAGAATAAATGTTTCTATTCTCTTCTCTGTAAGAAAATACTAATCTGCGAATTGATAAGATTGAAATTCTCATTTAAAATTTCAACGTTTCCCTTCACCCAGGTCGACTCGCGGTCGGGGATAGACTGCGTATAGTTCAGGTGCATTCCTCCCCTAAAAATATTATCTTTTTTATTCTAGACGTTTTTCCTGCGATGCGAAATTTCTAGAGATATGTCAATACTGCAATTTAAATGGACCCAGTATTGTATGAAAAAGTACGTAATACTTTTTCATACGAAAAATGCGGGCGCGCATCCAATAGCAAAAATATTGCTCTGTTGATCTTAAATCTTCCTATATGGACTACATCTCTTGATAAATATTGCATATGCTGTGTCCCTTTCTCCTACTCATGTGCGTGCCCAGCAACATTTTTCCAATTTTATCCCTGCCCCGTTTCCTACGTTCCGAGAACAGGCATTGACCTTTCTTTCGTCCACAATAATCTCAGGCAACCGACGCACTCTGACATAAGCACAAGGACTCTTTCGCCTGTTCTGGAACCACTCAACATCAAACTGATGGGACCGCCTTACCTCTCCTGTTTGTAGGAGGAGGATTCTGTCTGCGAAAACTTTGACGTACTTTGTTCAGGGGACTCGCGATGTTGCAAGAAAAAAACAACAAATCGTTGCGGAAAATGTGTTTCAATGTAATGTACAACAA
>BLKR01011291.1:0-35135 GCA_011170035.1 Teleogryllus occipitalis
AGATTTCTTCGCTCAGAAATTGTAATGTCAGCTGTTGTGAGTTTCTAAGATTCCTGTGATGCGTAACAGAGCCATTGTCAGTTTGGGCGATTTCAGAATAACTTAAAACCGAGATATCCTAGTAAAGATCAGTCCAAACTAAAAGTCTGCAAGCTGAGCCCATTTGAACAAAAGGAAGAAGCCTCAATTACATCAGTAACATATCGAACAGCTTGAGTTGCTCTTCTGAAGTGGTTTTGATCAATTTCTTACGTCATTTTCCTTCGCTTTTAGGGTACTTTAAAAACATTTTAAGAGCATACTATGGCGATGTTTTAGGTCATCAAATTCCCCCCTCTAGTCACCGACCTTACACTTACTTAGTTCCATAGCTCCAGAGAAAAAAATCGATGTGGTTAAATCAGGAGGTCTCGCAGGTCAATTAACGGTGCTGCGTGCGTAGAGCAAGGAACGGAAGTGTAGAAACGTAGGGTGGTGGAACGGTTGTCGTGGTTATGGGTATCTACACATCCTAATAAAACTGTTTGTTTAATGTTTTTTGTTGTAATTGTTTTTCTCATTTTACGGCAGGCCTTGTTTCCAACTCTCTTCGGAGTAATGTTAACTGATTTTAAAAATTGACATTGAAATTTAATGCAAACACATTATACCCTAATGTTTCGTATTTCTTCCTATTCTGCCACATCGTCATAGCTTCTGATCTTACATCAAAACGGTAACTTGCGAGACTCCCGTGCTTAATCATTCATGAATGTTTCCTTAGTACTTATGAAAAGGAATTTGAAGTGATTGCTACGCCTAGCGACCTTGAGGCAGCAAATAAAACAGTAGTGTGACATTCGAACTGAAAATCATTTAGGAATACAGACCGGATAACTGTCCGATAAAATGATGTAGAATGGTACCAAGAAATAATTACCTATAATCTTCGTAAACAAATATTTCTTAATACAGTTTAAAAACAAACCATTTAGATTGTGATGGAAGACTTAGATTAGGATGGCGGTGTTTATTTCCAACTCATCTGGGACATTCTGTATAAAGGCATGTTTGACAAAGAACATAGGCTACCACAAATACACTAAGAATTTATAAATAAGCCTTTACACTCTATTTCATTTAATTAGGACAACCCTATTCACATTTGGGCAATACGTCCTACATTGGTGTGAATGTGCCCGAAAAAAAAGTCAGACACGGTGTAGCACCCCACTTTGAGTAGTCACAAACAATAGTCAAAGGAAACAAGACAGTGCAATGCAATTTTCTTAATTGATTATTTCACTATTTTGCGTTTCTATCATTGTTATTGCAGATAGGTGCTGATAATGTCCTTGTGCTTGAATAAGTTGTTGCGCGGGCCTTTACTTGTAAATATACATTTGCGCAAATCAATGTTATCAATTCCTTGACCAATCAGTTCTTTCCGAATATTGCCCTTCAAGTTTTCTAATGGCCATGGACCAATTGTCTAATGTCCAATGACTATTTGCGTAGACTTGCATTTTTCCCCCGAACCTGGCTCACAGATGAAAGTCACTAGCGGATAAGAGCGGCGATCACGGTGTGATTCTTTGCTGAACATTTGTTGAAGACAATACCTCTGCCTTATTTTTTCAATCGTCTGAACCAAGACTTCATGTTGTTGTTTTTTTGTTTTCTTAGTTGAATTTCTTAAGGTCGCATTTCAACATCTTGGTCATATAGCGACCACTGTGATATTTTTAAACTGAAGGGGGAACTGTAGGGAGAACACGTAAGGACAACACAAACACACACAAACATCCATGCCCTAGGCGGCATTCGAGCCCGCGACCCTTCGAGCCGAGGCCGCTTCGGCCCTTCAGCCTTGGCGATCTGGGTTATCCAGGCCGGCATGGTTTTGTTATTGCCGTAAAGTACACGTAGTTACATCAGTTCCCTAACAGTAGGTGACAATAGGAAGATTACACGGACAACAATGACGCATCTTCGCATTAGCCCATTTCTCATACAACAAAGGCGTCAGGCATTTTTCACCGACAGTAGTAGTACAGCACACATAACGGTAACAGAGCATTAGCTTATCTCATACAATGAATGCAACCATCTCGATCAGGTTTTTCGTCCAGTTTCCCTGATCCATTGAGCAAATGCTGAGATGGCACCTTGTTTAGCTTCTGGGCATAAATGTAACTTAATTACCTGTGCACGTCTTCTAGAATTCATTGGGAAATAAATTTCTTCAAATTATCGTTTCCATGTTGTTGCGGCAGGAAGTATTATTCCTTGACGAAGGACATCATAGATAAGAGCCCAAAATGTATTGCTTATTTATCCTTGAAAATAGATTTTATTACATGAGAGCTTTTTTATATATTTTCAAAATTCATGTAGTATATGACTTAGAGTAGGGATCACAGAATTTTGAAAATGTGCACAGAATTCACTTCTCCCCATAGCACGTCATACGCAGTTTCAACTGTTTTTTGACGTAAAATAAATAAATAAACCATCAGATCCTCGACGAGAGCAAGAATGGGAAGACTCTTCTCATCCGTAACCAGAGCAAGAGCGGCGTGAGCCGGCCTGGATAGCCGAGGTCGCTAAGGCTGTAGGGCCGTAGCTGCCTCGGCTCGAAGGGTCGCGGATTCGAATCCCGCCTCGGCCGTGGATGTTTGTGTGTTCTCGTGTTGTTCTTACTTGTCGTGTTCCCCTAGTTACCTCAATGTAAACAATCACAGTGGTCGCTACAAGACCGAATGACCGTCGCTACATGACAGAAATAATTAATGAAAATCGAAGTAGGTAGGAAGATTGTAAAAGTATTACCCCTGTTACATTATCTGAAGGACAAAACGAAATAGAAAAATGTGAAATTAAAAAAATCTCCAGGATTTGATTTAATAACAGCAGAATTTCTAAGGAAA
This sequence comes from Teleogryllus occipitalis, assembly GCA_011170035.1. NCBI lineage: Eukaryota > Metazoa > Arthropoda > Insecta > Orthoptera > Gryllidae > Teleogryllus > Teleogryllus occipitalis. The sequence goes on from BLKR01011291.1 coordinate 2,910, forward strand.
CATCCAAGGAAGGGTATTATAAAATTGATATATCTTATTAATGCTGCATTTAGATTGAAATATATACCCAGATTTTGGAAAGTGACAGAAACTATAATGATATTGAAACCAGGAAAACCACAATGTGAGGCTACATCATACAGACCGATCTCACAGTTACCTATTTTGGCTAAACTTTTTGAAAATTCATTGCTCAAAAGAATGAAATTAATCATTTAGGAAAAAAGTTAGTACCAGAGCATCAGTTCGGATTTGGAACAAAACACTCCACAATACATCAAGTGCACAGATTATGCAGTGTCATTAAAAAATCATTGGAAGAGAAAAGACAAGCTCTGCAATCATCGTGGACTATTGCAGACCTTTGACGTAGTCCGGAACAATAACGGCTTAAACTATAAGTTGAAGACTGTTCTTCCCAGACAATAAGCAGACCTTCTAGAATCTTACTTAACTGACAAGTGCTTTATACTCAACAAGACGATGTCTATACGAGACTCAAAGAAATTAAGACAGGGGTACCGCAATGAAGAGTGTTGAGACCAACACTGTATCTACTGTATACTTCCACAAACCGAACAGTGACCTCCGCAAACCGGAAAACAGTGTCATTTGATGATGACACTGCAATTTTGGCAATAGGCAAAAGTAATGAGAAAAGCTACAGTAAGCAATAATACACGTACAAAATGAACCAATGATTGGCATATCTAATTAAATTAAAATAAAAGTGTTCATATAACCTTCACAAACAAGCGTTCTCGAAAACACTCCAATCTATATGGATAACCACATGGTAACATGTGCAAATACAGCGAAATATCTCCGCACAACATTGAATTGTAAGCTTCGATGGAAATAATATGTAAAGAAGAAAAAAGAAGAATTAAATATTAAATACAGGAAAATGTACTGGATAATATTGAATGATTCTTGCCTGTCAATTTACAATAAAATATTACTTTACAAACAATTATTGAAACCAATATGGGCATATGGCGAACAACCCTGGGGATGTACCACACAGAGTAATATCAATATCATTCAAAGATTTGAGAACAAAGTGTTCAGAAATATCATCAAAGCACCTTGGTTTATAAGCAAATAAAGATCTACACAAGGGCCCGAAAGTTGAAGCAGTGGATGAGGAAACACAGAGGTTCAGGAGAAAACACGAAGATAGGTAGCATCAACACAATCCCGAAGCAATTCTTCCCCTGGAAAACACAGACTTATTGAGAAAGCTGAAGAGAAAGAAACCTTTCGAACTAGTGTAAAGTGAGGTTACAAAGTGTTTTAAAAACTAAAATACCAGTGTAAATACCAGTGTACCTACAAGCACAAGAAAATGTTTTTAAATTAATTTTGAAACAAAGAGACACTAATAGGCAAGCTCCTGGAACCAATTTTATTTCATTAGTAGTTTACGAAAAAAATTGCTTATTAGTCTACAAGGATAAATTGTAATGTTTATGAAAATAAAAAAAAAAATTAAAAAAACAGTAGCACACTTACAGGGTTTTCTGTGGACGGTTTCATATAAACTGTCAAAAACTATCGTTTTTCCTTGCGTATGATTAACTTATACAAATTATTATAAAGCTTTAAAAACAAGATAATTTTATCTACATTCCAAAGTCAAAATATTATTGAGTGCTAGAACAATGTACACAAATGTATAATAAAAACTAAAATAAATGCTCAGAGCATTTGCAGTCATTTTCAAAGCATATTTGAAGTCAGTAATTGTTGCTTGGCAGCCGAGCTGTACAGACGTTTTTCTTTAAATATACTTTTATTAATGAACGAATATACATAGTTGAGTATTATATATACTACAGTATGTTTCTCCATCTCAATAATTGACTTAAATGCTAATCTTTAAATTATATTTATGTACACATGAATAGAAACCTCACACAACACATATGGGATTAACTCAGGTCTGAAAATATGCTGAGGAATGAATCTGATTGATATTTAATTTTTATTTTTCTTGGGAGCTGGTAGGCGGGGGGTAAGTCGTAAGGGTAGCTTGGATTATTGTGTTCACTTTGGAGAAGAAATTGTTAGATAGCAGCGCAATAGGTGGTTTGAATAAAAAGTAAGCCAAAGCTTAAAGCATTTAGTGTTAGCATTAGCATTTTCTAACTAGTTTCAGTTCCTAGCACTAGCATTTGCTAGCTGAGGAGTGAATAGGCTTTTGCTATAACATGGAAGCTAAAGCTGAAAAATTCGAGCATTTGCTAGGTATACACATGTCCATTGTTTCTGTATACATTCTTTTACGTTCACGTTTTGAAGGTGACGTTTGTCAGGTTTTAAGGTTTTACCTACAAGTTTTGCTGCTTTAAATGTATTAAATATGGAAAATTTAAATGGTGTCAATATTTCTTCCGATAAAGATGCACAAAATAATGATAGCGATTGTAATCATGCCGTTTTTTAACTCTCTTAAAATAATACAAAATACTTTTTAATAAATCACAGGTGCTACGAATTAAATTAGTAAAGAAAAAACTTCATTGAGAGATAAATATATGGAACAATTCGGGAAGGAAATAACGGAAAAACTATTAAGAAAAAAATTCAAAACCTTAAGACAGATGTGAAAGAAAAAGTGATGAAAAAGCAACAAGAAATTTAAAAAAAATAATCTCATAAGCTGGGAGAGTGATTTTTTGGATTTAATGGGCAAAGAAAGTAATCCAGTTTTTAACAAAGTTCCAGGTATTATAGTACGTACTATTAACTATTTCATGCTGTATGTTTCTATATTGTTTATTTTCTACTTGAACTCAGATTAGGTTACGCTTCTTATTGAGAATTACGAATAAGAAATAAATATTTTATGAGAAATGATTTGGAACAAATTTTATTCAACATTTAGTTTATTTTTAGGAAATATGGTGGTGGAGATGATGCCTGAGAATTTATCATCTGAGCCCCAATTAAAAATTACATCATCGAACCTCTTGCGCCCACGTCACAAGCGACAAAGAAAAACAAACACCCACCCAGAGTCTGATGAGATTGCTAACATAATTTTGCAAGAATGACAAAGACTCGTACTTTTAGAGCAACTCACATTGGTGCGAAAACAAATCAAAAGAGATGATTTGCTTATGTCAAGGTTAGAGAGTGAGGAAGAACCATTACCTTCTATTAGCAACCAGATTTTCACATTACAAGAAATTTGATTGTCCTACACTGTTACTTGAACTTAATACTATCAAGAAATAAATATTCTAAAGGAAATTATTTTTGATTTTACAAGTGATAAATAATTCCTCTCTTCTTTGTTGTTTTCTTCTACGCAAGTTCTGATCTAATACAGAATTTTCATCGTCGAAGTTTATGTAGTTTGCATCTTCATTCTCAATTTTATATTGAAATTGTTCTGGAATATCATCTTTCAAACATTTAGCAATATTGTGCAGCACACAACATGCAATAATCACTGAAGAAACTCTTTCTAATTATATTATTTTGTACTGGTGTACAGTATATTTCTGTTTCAGCTGCCCAAAACATCGTTCTATTAAAACGCGCTCCTTAGCGAAGAGGTTATTGTATGTCATTTCCTCGGGTGTTGAAGGATTTCTGTACGGTGTAAACAACCATGGCGTTATGCCATATCCGATGTCTCCGAGTAAAACTGCGTCACTTTTCTGTTTGTTTATAAATTTATAAAGGTCAGATCGTTTGAGTATTCGACTGTCATGTACAGATCCGGGCCATTGAGCATTTACACTAGTGGACTTTTTATTCGCATTGCATGTAGCTTGAACGTTAATGCTCGCAAAATGCTTACGAAGTATGTATTTATTGTCGTGATAAGTAGGTTTCTTTATTGAGACGTAATGCAATCTATATCGCCAATTACATACGGGAAGCGATATCGTTCTGCGCACTGTTCCCAAGCATGGATCATGTTCGTTGAAAGCTTAATCCATTCGTAAGATTTCTTTAGAATTTTAATCATTACAAATATTATACTTTTTCAGTTGTTCGGTGTACGCCTTCTTCTCTTGCTACATTTGCTTGGAAGTCAGGATCACTAACAAAGTGAAGAAGTATTTACATCTTCTGAATGGGCGATAACGTTCCACCTCTCGTTTCGTGTGACACTTGGGAAATAAGTAGCTACCCAATGCAAATTTTCTTGATTAAACCGATATAAGGAAAAACAATCACTTTCAGCAAATTCCATTCTCTTGGAGTAACGTTTGCGAGATTGAATGTCCATAAAAGCAGTCATAAATTTTAATATAAAAACACACTTCAAGAATGCCAAGACACTGGACTGGCACACTAGAAAAATGATCAGCTTTGCTTAAAAAAGAAAGCTTTAGCTGATCTTTATTCACACCTTTTCAAGCACTTGCTGGAAAATTTTGCTTTAGCTACAAGAAAACTCTTTTGCTAATAAGTATATAAGTTTTGCTTATTTTTTAAGTTATATAAGTTTTGCTTATTTTTTATTCAACTTAAACAAAACTTTTGCTTAAAATTACAACTCAAAGCTTTTGCTCACTTTTTATTCACACCACCCAATGTGTTGAAATATGGGGGTAAATTCAATTCTTTGTTCAGTTAAAAGTTTGAGATGAAGCAGAGTGCATCAGTGGCAAGCCTGAGGAAATGGTTTTGGATGATCTGTAATTTATTGATGTTAGTTTTAGAGGCGTTGATAAAGATAGCATTATGGGTCTCATTACACTGGTCGGCAAGGTTTTCTTCACAAGAAATCTGACTAGTGAATCTGATGTTTTTTTTTCATACCAAATTCAGATATGTATTCATAATTTGTCCATCAGACGCAGTTTTTTTGTGACAGGTACTTTTTAAAACATTCTCTTTGACATTTTTAACAGATTATAACATTCTCTTTGACGTGTCAGAGGAACCTTTACCTTAAATGTAGCAATTTTATTCAAGCTTTATTTCAGGAAATTATTTGTAATATTCTGAAACACCAACAGGCAGTACTGTGCATGTTCATTAATGTTTTGATAGGGTCAGACAAGTTAATCTGGAATTTGTGATGCATCGGTATTAAGGAGACTATGAGCTTGTTACAACAAATATCACTAATAATATATTTCCTTTCTTTGCGTTTAAAAGTGTACCGTGTGTGCTATGGATTAGAAATTTGCATTTTCACCGTGCCAAGAACGTGTCAACTGCTCTGGTCATTAGTCCCGTTAGTGTAGTGCATGTTTTTTCTCGGGAGATGGCGGTGATCTTCCCCCGCTGAATGGCGAGATCCGGCGCCGACTTACCGTCGGCTAGTGGGGTTTCCCCCTAACCAGGACTCTCCCACCAGCGGGGCACCGCCCCAGCCGGGACAAGCTCTAAGCTTCCGACCTGTCTCCCGGAATATGTGGTAGTGTAGTGCATGTTAGTGTAAGTGTGTGTGTAAGGGGAGAGGATAGGACAAGGAAGAGAAAGGAAAGATCGCGCGCGGTCCGTGGCCCGTTTGATAGGGTACTGTTCCGGCATTCGCCTGGTGTTGATCGGAGTAACCACGGAAAATTACTGATCGGAGCAACCGGCCGCTAGAATTCTCCTCCAGAGAGCGACTGAATTCGACCTAGCTGAACAGCTAGTGTCGAAAATCCTGCCGCCGTCAGGACTCGAACCTAAGACCTCCCGGTCAGAGGCGCTGAAGTGACATCAGTTGATGCACTGACCTACCGCTCCCGGTAGAGGGGGTATCTTTGCTAACAATATTGTTTAATGAAATAGCAGCTTTTGATGGCTTACCCATCATCATCATCAGTTACCTGATAGGAAAAAAACATTAACATCCGTTTTGTTTTTAAAATACTTTAATATTTTTTAAAAATATTTTTATTCGCTTTTGTATAAGGAAACTGATGATGATGCCCACAATCGAGGCTGCTATTAAATAAACAATACGATTGGTAGAGACTACGCCTCTAAACAGTTTGTTTGCTGCAGTTTCGGCAATTTCTGACAGTCGTCCCTTGGCGTCTAGTCGTGGTCCTCGTCGAACCGTGGGCTCTCCCACCCCTTTGCCTCGCGCGGATTTGTTGCTCGTGGCCGATGTTTACGCCCGCGCTCCCCCCCTTCCCAGCGATAGATTTTCGTGACCCACTTTCTATTCGTCGGTATATTATCTATTTCTTGAGGATATTCTTCTTCAGTGCGCGTTCTTAAACCCGTCCTTCACGCTTCTTTCGAGAACAATTCCGGAACTTATCGAAAGCCCGCATACCCAGAGTCGATTCTAAGGGCCCACAGGTAACACTGCGCAATGGCACATTCCTTGTAACTCTGAAATCGTTCGTCCCAAGAAAGCGTGTAAATAGGGTTTTAGACGTTTAATTAACGTTTCAATAACGATTGAATGATTCGTCATTCCGAGCACGTCAACTTAAAATGTCATTATTGCCGTAAGCGTTGTGCATATTTTAATCGCGTTCTTAAACCCGTCTTTCACGCTTGTTTCGAGAACGATTCCTGGACTTACCGAAAGCGCGCATGCCCAGAGTCGATGCTAAGGGTCCACAGATAACCCTGCGCAATTCGATGAAAGTCTGGAATCGTTCGTCGAAAGAAAGCGTGTATATAGGGTTTTTGACGTTTCATTAGGGTTTCAATAACGATTAAATGATTAGTAATTCCGGGCGCGTCAACTTAAAATGTCATTATTGCCGTAAGCGTTGTGCATGTTTTAATCGCGGTAGGTGGCGGTGGAATTCCCCCGCTGAATGGCGAGATCCGACGCCGTCCTACGTCGGCTTGCGGGGATATTTCCTAACCAGTTATCTCCCACGGCGGGGCACACCCCAGCCTGGACAAGCTCTTAACTTCCGACTGGTGTCTCGACAAGTGCATTTCGTGTAGTGTAGTGAACGTGAGAGTAAGGGTGTAAGTAAGGGGTGGTAGGAATAGGGCAATGAAGAGGAAGGAAAGATCGTGCGCGGTCCGTGGTTCGTTTGTTGAGGCACTGCACCGGCATTCGTCTGGTGTTCATCTGAGAAACCACGGAATACTACCGATCAGAGCCAGCCGCTAGAATTCTTCTCCAGACAACGGCTGATCTTGACATAGCTGCAGGTATTTAATATATAATTTTATTTTTAAATTCTACGTACGTTTTTTTAAATAATGTTGTTACTACTTTTTATTATCTTTATTGCCAACATTTTTATTCGTTTTTTTTCCTAGGGCTTTTATCCAGCCGACAGCCGGTTGCCCTTTACGTCCCGAAGGGATGCATATTCGACCATACACTAGACAAACACTTGCGGGCTCCTCTGATCTGGGGTCAGCAGAACGCGAGGCCCTCCGCGACAACACACACACACAAAGTCAAGGGACAAACAGCCATGCCCAAGGCGGGACTCGGACCCACGACCCTTCGGACCGAAGCGCTGAGTCGGTACTCGCTCTTAGCCACCTCGGCCATCCAGGTCGGCTTTTATTCGGTTTTAAAACATAAAAATAACTCGTGTTTTGTGAGTGGGGTGGATATTCAGTGGATTTCGCATAGGGATAGTGCAACGAAGCGTCGCCGTGGGGCGTGCGAGCTCGGCGCGGCGGCGCGGCGGCGCGACCGCAGCCAGGCAAGGCGAAGAAACGTGTCTGCGAAGAGGCATCAAAGAAGTAAGCTCCATGCTTCGAGTTTGTGGACAGTTATTAGGAGGACTTTTACTAGACAAAGCCAATTACTACTCTCGATTCCTTTGAGTCAGTACACACTCAATTAACATAGATGATTTAGCTATGTGGTACTACATATTCCATTGTGTTCGATTCAACAAATTAAACAAGAATGAAGAAATAAGAAGAAATAATCGAAGTCATCTCCATCAACTTAATATATTAATTTAAATATATATAACTTTATATAAATAAATATATTAAGTTGACGGACTTGGCTTTGAGTATTTCTTCATGTAAATACGTGAACACTACCGTCTGAGAATTCCCACTAAAGAAGAGAAAGGTCTAAATCGTGTCTCTGATCACACTTGCCAGACAAGGATATTTTCCTTACAGAAAAGAATTGGTTTTAAACAAACGTCGAATGGAAACATAAATAACATATTTCCACCGATCCTACGCGAAAGTATGGAACCGTATAAATCATTCTATGACTCATTTATTAGCTCCTGTATTGCACTTATAACACTCAGGCAATCAATTCTTGATCATCTGTATAGAAGCTACAGCTCAATGAAACAATTGAGAAAGATAACTTGTGATGTAATGGAAAGGTGTACGATGAAAATTTTGGCGTAAGAGGCAAGAATAAAATGAAGGACTCACACTGCAAGCAACTGTTTTTCAGCACAAATTCCAATCGGAATGATCGAAAATGGAGCCTCGCAGTGCAGACAAACTTGCAACAACCAACAAAAAACCAACGCGGTGGCTGTTCCGCCACAGAGAGGGCCGGTAAATCAGATCTCGCTGGAAAAAAAAAATAAGACGTCCAGAGCGCACCTACTTATTTACGAGAAAGGTAAGATATGAGGGAAAAAGGGGAAGCTTCCACAAGTCGTGGAGGTGCCACAGCCACTGTCCGAGACCCTGGACTGCCCTTTCGCGCCGCCTTCGGGAGTGTCCGCGACGGCGTGCTGGGCCCCGCGGTCGCCGGCAGGCAAGCACGACCCTCCAGCAAGGTCGGGAGTCCTCCGAGCCACAGCACACTCACGGGTACGGTGATCGTTTCCGTCTCCCTTCTGCACTGATTGCAGTTTACAGCTCTTTAACATGAAGGACGTGAAATCGAGCAGGTAACGGTGACGCAAGACGATCTGTAGGGAAAGCAAACAACACGAGCTTCCCTCAACAACCATCGTCCAAGTAGTAAAAGTAGGTCTCGCTCCATAAAAAGCGCGCGTCGAGGGACGCGTCGCAGGGCTAATAAGCCCCAGGGGGCTGCGCGCGGTGGGGGGAGCGAGGGCGGGGGCCCGGGGCTCGCGAGGACGTCTTCCCCGGCGGAGCAGCGCAGCGCTCCGGCAGGGGGGCGGGGCGGGGCGGCGATAGCGCAGCGTGGGACACCTGGCGACTCGTTAGCGGGCGCGCTTCCTTCCGGCGCGTCCCTCCCCGCCCCGCGCGCCTCGCCCCGCCCCCGCCGAGCGGCCGCCGTCCCGCACGCGCCACCTGTGCCGTAAACAGCGCGGAGCGCAGGTGGGACGCAGGTGGGGCGCGGGGCGAGCGGGGCGGGATGGGGAGGGGAGGGGATGGGCGCGCACGGGGCGCGGGGGGTGGCGCGATTTATGGGCGGGGGCGCTAACGAGCGCGCACGTCTGCGGTCGCCCCCTCCGCCCTCCCGCGCCCCCTCCGCCCCCGCCCCCCGACGCCCACCGCGGCCGCCGACGCCGCCGACGCCGCGCCTTCGTGCGAATTGATGAATGGTTCCAAATTAAGGCGCAAACGCCGCGGTCACAGCCTCGCCACGGAAGCGGCGGGGGGCGGCAGATGTGGCGGCGGGAGGCGCCCTGCACGGACTTCGCCGCCCGGCGACGCCGCGTCCTCGCCGCCTCCCCTGCCCCTCCCCCCGCTCGCTCCAGCGCCGACCGCGCCGACCCGGCGCTCCTCATCGTAGATAAATTACGCGTTTTGTTTCTGTGACGCAAAAAAGCGCCCAAAGAGAGCGCGCGCCTCCGGCGGTCGCCGACCTGGCAGCGCGAGGCGGAGGCGGCGGCGACGGCGGCGGCGAGGCCCAGGCACGGCGGAGCACGGGCGGCGGCGACACGGGCACGGCGGAGCGCGGGCGGGGGCGGGGGCGGGGCGCGTATCGCTTCGGCGCACTGCAAAGTACCACGGCGCCGCGACGCAGAAGGCAGCGCACGCGGGCGGGGGCGGGGGCTGGGGAGGGCTCGTGAGCGGCCTGGAGACAGCGCTTTTCTCGCTTCGCCCCTCACCCCGCCCCGCCCCCGCCGCGCCCCCGCGCTCCGCCCTTGTCGCCGCCGCTGCCTCTGCCTCCACCGGCGCCGCACGGTGTAACGGTTAGCTAATTTCCTTCTGTTTACATTTCAGAGACAATTTGTGCACCAAGTATGTGGCAGGGCGGCTCATCAGCATGTGAAAGTAGGACCGGCTCTCCCGCCGCCTCCCCTGTCCCTCCGCTCCGCCGGCGACCGGCGCTGCCTCTGTGTTTTTTATTCGAAGCTGTATATCTTTTGAGAGACCGCGGCCGGGCGCCCACCGCCGCCGCCGCCACCGCTGTGCCACCGCCGCCGCCGCCGCCGCCGCCGCCGCCGCCGCACACAGACGCGCTGCGTCGGCGTCGGCGCCGCGCCGCTGCTTCTGTCCCGCCTCTTCCCCGCCTCCGCCTCGCCATGCCTCTTCCCCGCGCCGCGCGCCCCGCCTCGCCCCGCACCGCCTCGCCCCGCCCGCACTGGCCGCGCCCCCGAGGCGTTGTTTCCCGCTGTCTGTCACTCCCCATTTAAATGCAGAGTTAAAGAGTTCCTTTACGTACGAAAACACAGCTCGCCCTTTGTAATTGGCGCGCACACACGCACACATACCCAATTATCTCTTGTGTTTTTAATCTCTTTGTATGGCTGTCTCTTTCCTATCCACACAGCTCACCTAGCGCGGCGGTAATGGAACAAAGTACAAACTTAGGTATTAAGTTGTATCTAGGGGCGTATCACTTTGTGTTGTGTGTACATTATGTTGGAAACTGTGCGTAATAATACGGCATTATGCTAAATTTAGCTATACGGAATTCTTTCGCTTTAATATATTTTCTCTTTTTGGAGGACCGGTCTCACCAGTCAAATTAATTTAAAAAGCATGAAACCTGCTGATGGGAAATAGACAAGCTATCTTACCGCGAAGGCGCGCGCACAAAGGCGGCGGGGGCGGCGCGTGCCGAGCGGAAACCGCGCTGTGAAAGCCGCCGCCGCCGCTCCGCTCTGCACCCGCCCCGCCCCCTCACGGCCCCGCCGCCGCCCCCTCCGCTGCCGCCACGACCCGCTCTGTCCGACCCACCCGCGTCCGCGCGGATTCCTCCCAATTAGCCAAGGAGGCCGGGCCGCGTGCGCGCGTCCGCCTGCCGCTGGGGGCGCGGCGGCGCCGGGCGGCGCCGGGCGGTGGGCAGCGGGCGCTGGGCCGGCGCCGGGCCGGGCGGCGGAGGGGGGGAGCTGCGACGACGCTCGCCAGGTGAAGCGCCGCCGCCGCCGCCGCGACAGGAGCGAGCGCGGAGCGAGAGCGGGAGCGGGAGCGGGGAAGGAGGCGGGCGCGGGCGCGAGCGCGGACGGGAGTGCCGGCGGGACGGCCCTTGTGTAATCGCGCGCGCTGTATGATATGAAAAGGACATAAAGGCTACAATATATATTTGATGTGCGCGTCAAAACAAAACGAGCGATGAGGCGGCACACAATCTTTCAAAATTAACAGCAACAGCCATTGAGAGAGCGCGCAGCCTGGCCCCCGGCGGGGGCGGCGGAGGCGGCGGCGGCGGCGCGGGGGGCGGCGGGGCCCGCGGGGGCGGCGGCGCCCTCGAGCGCGGACAAACAATAGCCGCCGCCCGAGCGGAAAGATGAATGCCGCGCCACACTCCAAAACAAAAGGAAAATATTACGTAGCCATTCAACCCGATTTACAAGATAAAGCCAATTCCATACTTGCGCAATGCGCCTCCAAGTCGTCGGAGCGCGGGGACCGCACCTGCCGCTGCCTCCGCCCCCTCCCCGCCCCGCCCCGCCCCCGTCCTCCCCCGCCTCCGCCCGCGCCGCCTGCCACTCAGCCGCCGCCACCGCCGCCGCTCCCAGCCTCGCTCGCCCCGCCCGCTCAGAGCGCCCGGGAGGGACAGTGGGGGTGGGCGGGGCGGGAAAAGAATTCGCAGGGTAGCGCGCAAAGTAAATCACGTGTTCTCTGTCGGACGCGGGGGCTGCACGCCACTGGCGGCGCTGGGAGTGAGCGCCGGCCGAGGGCTGTGCTGCGAGGCCAAGGGTGGGACATTGCGCATCGCCCGGTGGAACAGCCAAGAAGCTCTCACTGCATGACGCGTGTGGCCGTTCACAAAGAGAGAGAGAGAGAGAGACAGGGCCATTACACACGCCTTTCAATTTTTCTCTCATTGTACAATGAAAATAAAAAAGTAACATTATTTGAAATACGGGATTTAAGGAATTTCATAATCGGTTCGTAATACTCCAACATTAGATTGTTTCATTCACCGAATTGTTATCCTGCGTAACTCTTACGTTCCTGGTTCAGGTTTTTTTACTTTTTATATTTTAAGAACATTACATGGTGCAGTTATACATGCAAAGATGTCTTCAGGGTAAAAAACTATGACTTATCACCAGTGTAAGAGGTTGAGAAAACCTATTACAGTAACTTTATGTTATACAGGAACATTTTAAGGAATACGTAAAATAGATGCACTTTATCATTTTCTTACCTTATTTGGCATTTTATTTTTGAAATATGGATTAGGTTTCTGCGCAGCGGAATTCGAATAGGGATGATATTTGCACAATATTAGAATAAACGTTAGATTTTGGTTGGTTGGTGATTCCGTGCGCGTCAACAGCTTAGGTCATTAGTCCAGTAAGTGAAGTGCATGTTCTTTCCTCGGGAGATGGCGGTGATCTTCCCCCGCTGGATGGCGAGATCCGGCGCCGACCTATTGTCGGCTAGCCGGGTTTCCCCCTATCCAGGACTCTCCCATCAGCGGGGCATCGCCCCAGCCGAGACAAGCTCTAAGCTTCCGACCGGTCTCCCGGAATATGTTGTAATGTAGTGCATGTTAGTGTAAGAGTGCGTTTGTAAGGGGAGAGGCTAGGACAAGGAAGAGGAAGGAAAAATCGTGGTGTAGCTAACACGTGGTGTAGCCAGAATTCACTTTATTTCTACAATGCAGTGTGAGCTCCCAGTTTTTTGTTTTACAATTTAGTTTTTACAATTTATGTTAGTGAATATGACAATTGTATATTTTTTTCTTAAATGAGTACGTGACTATGTTATGGGATTTGTAAATTGTTGCTGCGTGGAAAGGGTATAGCCGAATAAGGCGAGTTTATAGAGGAATATCAATTTTGGAGAAAATTGGCTGAACGGTTAAAGTGAATCGATTTTTCAAAATCAAAGACCCTCAAAACATGGATTCTGACTACACAAAGTGTTGAACAAGTAATTTACTATGCTTAGGAACAATATGTATCCACTCTTTCGTTATATGGACCCTGCAAAAAGAGAATTTGTTTTCCAAATTTGCCGTTTTCCAGGGTACGATTATAATACTTTATCTTCTTATGAAGTAAGCATAAGTAAAAATAGAAAGAAGACGAAGACTTACCGGGGCCATTCAGTGTGAGTGATTTCTTGACCCCGGACATACAAAAAAACAATTGTGAAAATGTAATAAAGTGTGTTCATTGTACAGAACATTACTTCATAGTTACATTCCCACATACAAATCAAAGGCCAAGTTGTGTAAATTTCAAATGGGAACGTAAAGAAGATATTATATATAGAAATTGTCCCTACTAGTGTATTGTAGGTTAAAGAAAATTTTAGAAAGTGAACATTGAAATAAATCGCCCACCACCAAAAATCACATCCCCTTCTCCAAAAACTCAACAATTCGATTCCCAGATCTGCAAACTACTCAATCCCTTCAAAACTTCACCTCTTTTAACAATATTCCACTCCAAAATTAGAGTAATATCAAACATTCATTAAGCTACTCTTAGTCTGACGGAAATTTACATGCCTCCCAATCAAGTAATCCCTTTCTAAACACTACAATTAATAACATCGTGTATCATTAATTTCATTGATTGATTAATCCCTATTATAATTACCACGGTATAAAACTCAGTATCCTGTTTTTTAAGCAACAGCAATGGCACTGCAACTCCATAATAACCTAACACTCGCAAATTGGAACGCCAATGTCACGACAAATAAAATTCTAAAGTAATTAACTACCTTCATTCACAAAAAGGTTGATAACTCGTGCATAAGGGAAACTTAAAAAATATTAAATTTTACTCCTCAGGCTATACCACATTCAGAAAAGAACCATCAACAATGGAGGTGGAATATTAATAGATGTAAAATCAAATATAGAACACCATGAAGCGCGGGTCCTTTATGTACCTGTCGTAGAAACAATTGTAATCACAATAATTTAAACCACCAAAACTGAAATGTTTTAACTGCCTACAAACCTCCTTCAGGCACAATAGCCACAAGCATAGAGAATCTGTTTCAACCCTACATTAATACCATCCTATTCGAAGACCTAATTGTAAAAAAAATATATAATAGGATTGTCAATAAAATAATCAACAAAGCAAACTATTTGAAAAAATAAAAAAACCAACATAATTTAAAAATAATAGCTACTGCCGAAACTTCCCTCTACCCATACGACCGACTAAGAAGACCAGACAATTTAGATAAAGGAATTATCAGTACCAACATAAATTGTTTCCCAGGAACTTAAGTTGAATATAACTCATTCTATATTCCCGTCTTAATAGCAACTCGCCAATTATCAACACCCCACATAACAAAAACAATAGGTAAACTGGCACAAATTCTTGGTAAATTGGCACAAATTTCAAAAAAGTAGTAAGTAACAAAATTTAGAAATAAAACAATTAAAATAACCATTAGAAATATAGCAAGCAGTTTCGACATTTTCCTGCAAAATTGCTCCTTTACGGCGAAAATGAATAATACCTTATATCATCAAACACTCACGCTAACAGGAATACCGCAAGGGTCACTGTTCTCACCAATCTTCTTTAAAATTTACGTTGCAGACTACCCTCAAATGGAAAGAAATAGTACGTTTCGCGAATGACACAGCATTGTACACAACAAACAAACACGTAGTTCAGGATAGAGAAACTTTACAAAAATAATTGGATATATTTGTAAATTGGCGCTCAAATGGTAAATAAAAATAAACCCTACTAAATCACAACCCATACTTAGGCTACGAAAACCAAAAATTTCCAAATTTCTAATAATTAAAAATGTAAATTTAAAATAGTACAATAAAGATCAACCAGTGAGATATTTGGGAGTACTTCTAGATCAAAATCTAACGTGGAAATATCATATTAAAGAAATAGCCAACAAAACAAATGTGAAAATAACAAAGCTATAGCCACTCTAGACTTTAGACTGAGCATAGAATGTGGGATAACTTTTTACAAATCAATTATTAACTTTTTCAAATCTCTTACTTACGCTTGCCCTATTTGGGAGTCGCCGAAAGTAATGCAGAGAAAATTCATGTAGCTGAAAATAAGTTTTTAAGGCGTATCATTAAAGCAACTTGGTACATGAATTCACAATGTCAAGTCAAGGTCAAGTGTAAGAGTAGCAGATCTTTAATCTAGGACGTTCAGCAGAAGACATTAAATTTTTTCATGGTACTCCAAGGATAAACTTCGCCCACCATAGATAAACGCGTCAATAAGAATGCAAATTTGATGTAAACACATAAATATAACATTAAACAATTTAATGTTACAAATTCTAAATAAAAAAAATCCAAACACCAAATTAAGACATACCTAAGAAAGGAAGAGGGTGCTTCGAGCTGGAGCGCTCCGCCTGCCTACGCCCTAACCCAGCTCTGGTATTATCACTTGCAAACCTCTGTAAAATCAGTGGGTTAAACAAATCAAAAATAAAGATGTTAGAGAAACGTTTCAACAATTATCACAAAAATACATTTTTATATAACATATTTATTACTTTTCAGAAGGAATACGTCGTTCAGTATAATTTACAGATGTGTTTTCAGATATATGCTAGTTAAAAAACTAAGCTGAATTAATCTACACATTGGAGATGATACTCTAGGGGAATACCTTGGGGTTATGCATTTTAAAACAATTACGGTTGGCTAAGATTTTGAGAAAGCCTTTAAACGGAACCTATTTTTTATTCGAATATGGGTTGGGTTTTTCGCTAGTTTAAATTGGGATGCTGCAGGTATGCCTATTAGATTTTGGTAGAAATTGTGTGATATATGGGCTATTCTATTTATGTATTGATGTATTATGTATTTATGTATGATGTTTCATTCGAAATGGAGTTGTTTATTAGCCATGATCAATAATACATGCCACTCTCCAATCTGATCACACACAATCCTAAAAAAATAATAAAGAAAACCAATTACCTTCTGTACTGTTAAATTTGAAATCAACGAGAAAATACGAAGGCTATAGGAAACCACGAGGAATGCTGATGTAAAAATAGAACTTAATCTTGTCACGAATGTAGTAAAAGAACTAATAAAAAATAATAATCAACAATACTTAAAACAATTCAATCTCTTGATATCCAAAAAACTACGATCTGGCAATTCACAAAAAATATATTAAAATAAAAAACAATTGTTTCACCTGTCAACACATCATCTAATGAAGATTATATATCAATATAAAAAGCCAAAGATGACACTTCACATCTCCATTCACAACAAACGTTACACAATACCACCCAGAACACATTAAAATAATTAAACCCATAACGCACCCTGATTACGAACTCCATCAAAGAAAGCACTACATTTCAACAAGTGAAATCCAAAAATGAAGAAAACGTCAAATATACATTATCCCAGATTTGATTATGTAAATAATTTAGTCATACAAATTACCTCCAACGGCAATAACCTTTCTAATAAACATACAACTCCTGTCTGGAAGAAGCCTTTTCTTTTGAAGATAACACTTGTGGAAACACGGTGTAATTGGACGAGGAAGAGGTAGGATAGATCGCACGCGGTTCTTGGCCCGTTTGTAAGGATACTGCTGCGGCATTCGCCTGGTTTTGATCGGAGTAACCACAGAAAACTACCGATCAGAGCAGCGAGCCGCTAGAATTCTCCTCCAGACAGCGACGGCATGCGAACTAGCTGACAAGCTAGTGTCGAAAATCCTGCGACCATAGGGACTCGAACCTAGGACCTACCGGTCAGAGCGACTGCAGTGACATCAGTTGATGCCCTGAAACATCTCTCCAGGTTTAAACCGAATAACTAATCGAATCTACAATTCGGATTCCTGTAGCAAAGGGTATAGCCGAATAAGGCGGTAAAGAGTGCCCCCAAACCAAATGGATAATCGCGATACTGCTATGAAAGATAGCCGTAGATTCAGCTTCCTAGGACAATCTGTTTCAGGGACACGAGAAATGTATTTTTAGGTTTTATTTTTTCTCCGCATCTCTTGCATGTAGCTGGCTGAAAAAAGTTGCAGATACGGGAATAAATAATTGAATTTGAAGGTATTTTTGTCAACCAATTTTTACGCCAAATTCATAACGGAAAAAATTGAAATGAATTTTGAAGGTGATAACGTTGAAGTACTGTCTCTTTTCCCCCTAGAATGAGTTTTATAACATTCTATTGCTTATATTTTTTCATATTTTTAAACAATGTAGACAATAGTAAAAAATTAAAATCAATTTTATCAGTTCAAAAGTTTGAATTTCGCGCCAAGATATTCCTCTTAAAACTCAAAGCTCTCTTAGTTCGAAACGATTTTTTTTACTTTTGAGAGTACTTTACATGAAGCTTCAACAATACTTTCAAAATGTTCTTAAAAATGGCTTCTAATTTTTTTATTAAATTCGGATAGCGTAAAGTTCGGTCCAGAGAATGATCCATTTCTCATTTTCGCTGAAATCCCTCTGTGCCTCTGCAGTGGCCATTCTCACACCGGAGACGCAACGGGGATCACGAGAATGGCAAGAACAGCGGAGAAAATGTCCGGAGGACTAGTTTGGGTCTAGCTGAACCGACAGGTGAGTGGTGAGGATGATGACAGGATCAATTCGGTTCAATCTGAACGAACGGGTGAAGAGAGAGGATGACAGCAGGACCATTTCGATTCAACCAACAGGCGAATGGAGCGGGCTTGTACACAGGGTGACCGGGTTGTCGCGTAATGGCAAGCTGTTCGGCAGCCTTGAAGGCAATCATAAGGGTCTCTTCTGCTGAGAAACTTTTTTCTGCAGCAGTGGGGATGCGACACTTCGTTTGCAGTTTGTCGCTTCTGCGGCGAGCGTCACCTGGCGTGACCACGCAACATTTTTATTGATTTCATAGATCGCTTGACTTATTGCTTTTACCGTAGAAGTGAATATATCATTACATGTATACACTGAGAAACACTTCATTGCTTTCTATCTTGCTTTCCTTAACAAGATTTACCACAACAAGTTCCAACGTGGGAACGGAGCTCCGCTGAGACGAATCTCTCTGTTGGGTCGCGCGAAGTGGACTGTCTTCTGAGTCACGTGGCGGAGACGTTTCCGGTCCCGACAGCCCAGACGGCCGTTCCTCCGGTGTCTGGCCTTCTGTGATGGCGAGGGCGAGAGCGCGGGCGGCGGCTGTGGGGCCGAAGAGGGACTCAGCACCTGGCGGGGCGGGGCGGGCCGGGCGGGGGCGGGGGCGGAGGACGAGGCGGCGGGCACGACCGCGCCGGGAGCGCTCCCATTGTTGTCTTGATTTGTTGTTTATGGCTGCGGGCGGAGCGGCCCAATATGCGAGCGGCGCTAGGAGCGGAGCAGCCGGCGGCGGATTCTTGTCGCGAAGTTGGTCGGAATGCGGTGGCGGCGCGGAGGGGCTGGCGGCGCGGGGCCGATCGCGGAGCATCGCGCCCCGCTGCCCCCGCTCCGCCCCCGCTCCGCCCACCGCCTCCCCGTCCCGTTTCGCTCCGCCCTGCCCCTCCCCGCCTTGCCGCGCTTCGTCTCGCCTCGACGCCACCTCGTTTACCTAACTTCGTTTTTGCGGATCGATTTTTAGCGCTGGTCGCAAGACAGGGAATATTCCGTCGCGGGGTCTGTTCTTTTATGCGTCTTGAGCGAACAGAGCAGGACATCCCCGAGCTCTCTAATTTTAATGAAATTTTGTTCTGTTTTGGTAATTTCAATAACGTGGAGCCTATTTACACTTCGACGAGTCAAAGAAAACGAGTAATGGAGTATCGAAATTGACGGTCGCTCGCCAGAAAAATGCCGAGGAATGTTCATTGGTTGGCTTCCGGCCGGGAAGTGCCCCGGGGGAAAAGCGTCTGGACAATTTTCTCCGAAGGAAGGGTGGAGAAGGCGCGACGCGGAAAGAAACATAGCGTTGAATCGAGGCAGCTACTTTTCTTCACGATCTGAGGAGCGACCAATGGTGCAGGTGCCCTCACCTCGTGTCTGGAGATCACTGCACATTTGCTCCATCGCATTTTTCGCGTCAACGTAATTTCTGCGGTTTTCAATATCGCGTAAGCCATAATGCTTCAATATTTTGACCGTCTGATAGAGACTGGAAGGCAGAGAACCCACTACTGCGTATCCTCATTTCAATAATCGATAACCAGGCACGTGCAATATCAGTAATCTGCACTTAACCGTTAGGTAGGCGTCACAACATCATCTTCACGTGTGAATAATGACATATGACTTTCATCCCAATAATCAAGCATTTTTTCAACTGATGTCACTGCAGTACTCCTGACCGGCAGGTCCTATGTTCGAGTACCGACAGTGGCTAGATTTTCGACACTACTTTGACGACACGACTAGGTCGAATTCAGTCGCTGTCTGGAGGAGCATCCTAGAGACCGGCTGATCTGATCGGTAGTTTTCCGTTGTTTCTCCGATCAACACTTGGCGAATGTCGGAGCAGTACCCTAACAAAGGGGCCACGGACCGCGCTGGAATACTCAATGGCAAACAATCGAAAATTAAAAAAGGTGTAAAAAGCAGGGTATACTCTTGTGTCTCGTCCAGCCTAGAGAAATGTTCTTAAAATATCTCAAAAATCCCCACTTCACATAGGATCACAAGATCCATATAGATTCATATAGGATCATAATCTCTTGATCACAAGATCAAGAGAAATTGTGTAGAAAACCAAAAGCTCATAAGTTCCTTGTTCATTCCTGGATCTGACTGAACAAATTTAAAGTTTTATTTGACACTCACATTAAATTCATACATTAATTTTGCGTCCCATCACTTTTCACATTCGCCATGGAGAAGATGAAACCATTACTTCAAAATTACACTTTCTTCCAAATATGAGGTTACATTTATGCAAATCATTAATTTTTTACTACGATTTTGATTTTATTTTACGATGAGTACAACACCTGCAAACTATTTTTGCTTTAACGTAGTTTCTTAAATGATATTACGTAATGATTTAATATTATTTCATACAATTTTTCTTTTACAATACAATTCGAGTTATATATAATAGTGAATAAATGAAATTGATGATGATTTTTATCAACACAAAACGAAACAGTGGTATTAAAGTACAGTGGTATTAAGTAATGTATATTTGTGAAGCACATAATTCTCATTCAGCACGAAGTGTACGTCTAAAAACTAGACTCGTTCACAAATGCAGGCCAACGCTTTAGCGCCGTTTCAGTGGTGGTCGGATTGGGCTTGGTTGCCCGACAAGCGGCATCTGAGCCAATCGCGTGTTCGCTTTGCTGCCACAGCCGCCGCCTCAGCCCCATCGCTAATAAGTTAATCCGTGCGTGTGGGCGGGGCAGCCTGGCGGGGGCGGCCAGCGCCCCTTCCCCACTCCCACCCCGCCCCCGCCAGCCCCACCGTTGCGGCGCGCCGACGGGCCTGCAGAGCAGGGGCGGGGGCGGGGCGGGCGGGGCGGGCGGAGCCGCGGCCAGGCCCGCGCCATCCGGTTCTTCGCGGCGGTTAGCGAACGTATGAAGTCCGCCAGTAATTGAACCAAATTCCACAAATAATGGGGATTAAAATTTTAAAGTGAAAGTGCCGGTCGCCTCCCACTTTCTGCATGTAAATACTTTTTCGCGCGATGCGGGGGGCGGAGTGGGGCGGGGAGGAGCGGGCGGTGGCGGCGGCTGCGAGGGGCGCTTGGCCCGGTGGGGCTTCGGGGAACTCAAGTGTAAATGACGCCAGACGCGGATTAAGTGGGTTTCATCTCCACTTTAAGCGCGAAATAAGCCAAAACTTGGCTCAAATTCAATAAATAAACAGCCTCGCGGCGACGGTCGCCGGGCGGCGAGCGCTGGGGCGGGGGGAGCGGGGCGTGGGCGGGGGTGGGGACGCCTCCCCCACTCGACCAATTACGGAAGCGCCGTTGGCGGGCGGCAACGGGGCGGCGGCGGCGGCGGCGGCGGCGGAGCGGCGGCGGGGCGGCTGAGCCGGAGCCGCTGCATGTGGATTCTGCTCGCAATTATGTGCATATCGTAAAATACGGGCCTCCTTTTGCACATGAATAGCAATTAAAAAGCTCCCGACCAGATATTACGGTTTTTATTTTTTAGCAATGAGCAAGGGGTAATCCCGCTTTGTTTATGGCGGATCTATTGGGGTATATTATGCCATAAAAATAAAAATAAGTGCATTAGTCTACCGAAATCAACACTAGTGTATATATAAACATCTCGCTAGCAGCGCCTCTGTCGTTTCTGGCGCTCAAAGGGGAAGAGAAGGCGTAATCTATAGGGCGCTCCCCGTTAATACAAAATTTGCTTTTTAAGCTCAATACTCCAGAGAATAACATTTTACAGGCCCGCAGTAATATCGGCCAATAAGTAAGTCCTCGCCGGGATAAAGGACCGGGAGGCGCACCGTGGTCTCGTCGCTGCCGCCGCCTCGCCCCTCGCCGCCTCCCGTGCTGCGTCCCGCCTCCGGCTCCCCGGCGCCCAGCCCGGCGCGCCCGGCCCCGCCCCCGCCCCCGCCCCCGGCCCCGCCGCCGCCGCCGCCTTCGCAGCGGCGAAAGTAATGAGAGCGTAGATTCTGGCAACGCCGCGCTGCGCCGCGCCCCACCGGCCGCGCGCGCCTCGCAATAAACGCAGCAACAGCCACCGCGCCCATACTGGCGGCACGCGGCAATTGTCCGCCTTTTGGCACGCACCAGGACGCAGTCACGACAACGTTCTCAAGAAATATTCAAACTGATTTCCGAAACATGGTGCAGACAGCGGGGCTGCCAAGCAAAGGGGTGGTGCTCATGAGCCTTCAGCTCCTCTCCCATAAGCCAATCATATTTGTTAAAAAATGCAGCTTTGACTAATTCTCTATAATTAAGAAAGATATTCCATTGTTTACGATATAAATATTAACTATAAGTTTACAAATTAAATTATATTTTATATTCAATAAAAGTAAAAAAATTCTTTATAAGAAAACATCAAGTTCGTAAACACTTATACGTGAAAGCCCTTCCCTCCCTCCAGACACAAGAAAAATTCTGAGTGCGCCTCTCTGTACAGACAATGCACTGATATCATTTTGTTGTTCCTGTACCATATCAGATTACCTGATAACGATAACAGTTGAAGATCTATGCGAACCAAGTCAATACAGAAGTCACAAGTTAGAAGTGTAATTTCAGCTATTCTGGTACAATTAACCAACACAAATTTTGGTCCAACAAACCAACAATGTGAAAAGAAATTAGACACGGAAACAGTGACGTAGCGTGGATATCTGCCTCCCGGCACGGATGAAGATTTCGCCTCCCCCTGATGTAGGTATTTCAATTTAAAAGACTAAAGTACGCAGCAATTCTAAACAACGTTTTGGCCAGGACAATCACTATTATTGTGTATAGTATAGCTTACAAATAAAAAGTCACGTATATATGTTTTACAATATAATAATCGCGTTTACTACTGTCGTAAAACAAAAATATCGTAGAACCTTTCAAAATAATAACTAAAAAATTTCAAAAATATAACTTACTTTACGGAAGTCTACTGATTCGATTTTTTTTAAAATAAATTAAAGCTTGAACAACGTAGCACATGCTCACACATACAATTACAAAATTAAAAAAAAACAAATAAAATATTTAATACTCGTATAGCACAAATACTCGAATGTGTACGTAGACTAACAACACAATTTTTCAACAATGTTCAATAATTTAACAATCACTATATGTAATTCTAAAATCACAGTTTACAGTAAGCACTAAAATCACAGTTTGCAAAGCGCTCACATATATATGTTAATTTCCAATTATGTTAATGTGAATTGGACGACAGACGATCCATCAGCGAAACTTTCTTTGAATTGTCAAAGCATCATTCACGGACTTCCCTGAAGAGACTTATCCGTAGTGTAATCTAATTTGCAAGTGTTATTATACATTGACCACTATTCTTTATATGATGGAAGACATTCTCGCATAATATTAGTCAATAACAATCCAAACACAACATAAAATAAGTGGAATCCAAACAAACCGTACAGGTGTTGCCAGTCGTTACAATGAGCAAGATGTCATTATACATTCATTTAAAGAAGGCGTAACAGGAGAAGTAATGAAAGATTCTGTGCTCATTTCAATCGGTCCGAATTGTAGGTGCGACAGAAGTATGAAATGAAATAGTTCAAATGTTTACAAGATATCTTTTATGGTGAAACTTGGGCGCCCCTAAAAGTGCCGCCCGGACGGACCGCACATGCTGCCCCCACTACGCTACACCTCTGCATGAACACTGCATTGGAAAGACAAATATTAAACTATTTGAATTAAATTTTCTCTGATAAAAGCACATCACCAGCCATGGTCTTCACTTTGCCGGAGCCATGCCGGAAAACATGTCCTCGTTAGCGGGCTTGCAAAACACATCCTTTCACATCTTCCGCAGTGTCCTGTCCAAGACCCATCCCCCCACACACCTGGCAATTTGCTCTCATCCCCTGGACTTCTTTCGGTTCAAATTATCTTATTCCCTGAATCTAATCCGTGTACTACTTCTACTTCCACTATTCCTTCTTCTCCACCTGCCGCACAAGCCTCACCCCCTGTCGCTGCTTGGACACGATAATTCTTTCGACTGCGCACTCAAGGTAAATGAGATAAATAGCATCTATAGACAGATGCAGCGGAAAAATGAATGTAGGTTTGCGTGTACATACATGAAAAATGTAGAAAAATGCATCATTATGTTCAATGTCTTTAATTATGTAACTATTAACTAAGCATTATTCTAGCACCATGCAAAATTTATTGAAAAGCAGTCACATTCAAAATCCAGATCATTTTCAAATTTTCTAGGGAAATATTGACAGAGCAATTTGATTTTTGCGTTCTTTGGTAAAGAACGTCAGTTGTCATCATCTCGTTCGCGCGCGGAAATCGGCGTCAACAATTCTGGTGGCTGCGGCATTCAGAACAGTAATGGGCACCGTCGCGACCGCGGAGGGTAATATAACGCAGGTCAGCCTCTCAATCCCTTTGCCACAGTCTCCTACACCGGTAGACTACAATGGTTCGGGATAAATGAAAATAATTTCCTGAACCCTAGAATAAACACGGATATAGCGGTTGCTATCTCAATTCTATGTGAGGACGTACGACTTAATAAATGGCTGACAAACGTGTACCTACAACTGGCTATAAAAGTATCTGTCTTATTATTCATGTCACATGTTTTGACATTGTTGTTAACGTGCTCTGCTCGATACTGGTAGTGTGATTTCTGCTATCTCTGTAAGTTTTTATGAATGCCTGATACAACCAAATTTTTATATGGCATTTCCCACCATAAGATTGTACATGGTAGGAGTGCAATAATGTAAATACTTTACAAGAAGTGTAAAATTTCTCACTCCCAATGACCTTAGTTATAGGTGGTCGTTTCTGATTAGACACCGTCGTATATAATGCGATAGTTCTAGAAGCTTTCCTATACTTCATTGAAAAGACGTTCGTTAAAATTTGGTTTTGCTTGTTTTTCTGCTACATGTTCTCTCTTAAGATCTTCTTGCGGTTGTTACTCGCCCTAAAATGGAATCTCTGATAGTGTGTTTCTTTGCAGGTGCGTAGATATCTGTCGTTAAGTCCGTTCGGTTTGGCATCTGAGAATACTTGTCGCCTTTGAATGGAGCTTAACTGACTGCAAGCACGCACGCACGCGTTATGTTCAACTTTCATCCATCTCACGCGTTGGTTAGTTTGCCTTGAAATGGCGGACGACCCTGTTGGTGGGGACGGCCTTCAGCATACGAAGTTCCTATCTTTACGATAGCCATGTGTGTTATGGTGCTGGACCTAGACTGTTGATCTGCACAAAGTTCACAATGACAACCCATTTGATACAGCTGGCTCTGTGCCATAGCCTACTGCGAGGTCTTGCAAGGACAGATAGTCAGCGACTATTCTTTAAATACATAATCATAAAAATCTCCGATTTCTCGACAATAAATATCAGTGGAAAAACTCTAACATTAATACATATTATAAATTTAACTGTATATCAATATACAAAATTAGTAGCTCTCGTAGAGACAAGTGGCTGCATATTTATGTATACAATTCAGAAACATTGACTATTGTAGAACCTAAAAACTTCCATTACTTCCCAGAAACTTCCTGGCCAACGAGCACGTACTGAGTAAAACAGATTTCTGGAGACTGATGGCGGCCGTTTTAAGATTGCTAGTATCGACGACAGCCATATCCAAAAACCACACTTTTTCCCTGCTTTTATCCCAGAGTGTAATGTCAGATGTGTTGTGGTGCACTGTTCGATCTGTTAATTCACATCGGTCTCAATACAATCTATAACTGTTGTTTTCAATCACATTTTATAGAATATACTTGTAATATAGTGTTTCATGGCACGGTGCTTAACCACATAATTCTTCCCACCATATCACATCTGTTCTTACACTCATTAGGGGCTAGTACACTACAGCCTGAGATACTATGCTGAATAGTCTCACTACATTGACCACAGGCCCGACAATCGTCAGGGGGAACATCTGGATTTTTGATGAAGTATTTCAGATAATTATTGGTTGTAATTACTTTGTCTTCTATTGCAACCATGATACCTTCAGTTTCGAGATATAGATATTCAGTACTGAGTCATTTATACGACATATCAGCGTCGACATTGAAATAGACTATTTCAACTAGATTTCTACCGTGAATTGCCTTCTGTCTCCATAGCTCCATCTCTCTGTCGCAGGACAGTTGCTGGAGTTCAATTATACGTTGGCTGAAGCATAACGGCTTATAGTTATCATCTGCTTTCTGTGACACTATGTAGATGAGATGATACAGCTTTCGCCCGGAAATACTCCATCATTCTGATGGTCTGTTTTGTATGGATATTGATGATTTTAAGGATACCACAACCTCCAATCCTTCTTCGGAGTGTGATCCTTGGCATTGAGCTTTTTGGATGGTGGATTTGAGAGCGGGCCATTTGGACACTGATAAGCCTTTCAAAGGATTCAATATCAGTTTTCGACCATTTGATGATCCCCAATGTCAATGTAATAATTGGTATTGCGTTCATATTAATTGCTCCTGTAAGATTTCGTGAGTTGAGGAAGGTTTTGAATATAATTTTCATTCTCTTAACAATCTGTCGAAATTCATATTGTATTTTCGTTTTAATTTCAGAGTGCGCAACCAACTTGTTTTGATGAATCCCAAGGTTTTTGTGGAGCTCATCTGTTCCTAAGGCTGTTATAATCTCTTTTGACATGGTTGTGCTGATGAGTTACCTTTACTGATGCTTTGTATATTACATTTTCTAATACCAAATTGCATTCCTATGTCAGTGGAAAATCTTTCGGTGACATGTATAAGCTGCTGAAGTCCATGAAAGGTTCCTGAATACAGCTCAATATCGTCCATGTGCGCCAGATGACTTCCCTGGACCTTTGAGTTCATATCCTATTCACATGTTTTCCGATAAAAGGGAAAGGGATTCATAGCAAGACAAAACCAGTAAGGAGTGAGACTATCACCCTGAAAGATGGCTCTGTGGATTTTTAAAGTCTTGGTGAAGATACTTTCGTTACCTGATGACATATGTATTGTTGTTTGCCTGTTATTCATTGCGCACATTAGAAATCTTACGATTACATAGTTAGTACCATACATTTTTAAAACATACTACAGCCAGTCATGTGGGACCATATCGAATGCCTTTTTGTAGTCAATAAAGCAAGTATGGAGAGCGTGCTTTTTGTCAGACGCCTGAGACATGGTGGTTCTGTCTATCACAAGCAGCTCTTTGCAACCCAACGAGCCCTTGCAACAGTCTTTTCGGGTCTTCGATAGAATATTGTTTCGTTCGCGTTGTTGTTCCATGACTAACTTTAAATAGCTAGTTACGATTTTATATAATGCATTGAGGCCAGTGATAGGTCGAAATTGTCCGGGGTCTGTGGCATCACTTGTTTTTGTCATCATGAAGGGGACACCCTCGCACGAAATCGTTGGTAATTCTTCAGGATGGTTCAGATAATGATTCATGACTATATTAATCTTCTCTGAAATGTAGATAGGTCAATCTTTTGATAAAAAAAATTATCAAGTCCATCTCAACTACGGCTTTCCCGAGTTTTTAATTTGTTAATGGCCGCTTTTATAACATCCATTGACGTATCAGAAACTTTCATATATTTGATTTTGTTTGATTTGTTTGACACTTCGCTCAGCCAGAAGTCATTGAATTTGAAATGACTCTCTACAATCGTTGAGAATAGACGCTGAGTTGCTCTTTGAGAGTATCTATATAACATCAGAGATGTTTCTATTTTCGTTATTATACTGCACATGCTTACAATATTACTTCCCAACACTTTCTCCTAATGCGCGCATTTTGACTTCCCCTTTGGAAGGCTTCTAGAAGAGCAATATTAGATCTGAGTTTGTTAACTCTTTTCTCCAGCCCTCTCTTCTAAGGTGGTATGTACTCACTGTGATAAGTCGGCTGGGTTCGATAATTTTTGCAGCACTTAACTTAACGATTGTCAGAGTTATACAATAGATGACTGAGTCAAGTTGTTCATACGTTGTAATTTGCCTGACTTCGTTGACACACACACACACACACACACACACACACACACACACACACATATATATATATATATATATATATATATATATATATATATATATATATATATATATATATATATAGCATATTGTTGTTTAAGCTATTCGTTTAATCAGTCATCATTATCAATTGGATTTTCCGGCTCTGCCAGGGATCTATGAGATCGTGCCATTGTGTTGGAGTCCACGTCTTGTGTCTGTAATTCAGAGGTTACACTGTCGATTCGGGAGCTTCATGTCGTGGCATTTCTGCCTGGACTTTGGCCTTAATTTCCTGTATTCGAATATGGAAGACGTTCTTTCCAGACCGTAAATTAATGCTGTTCGACCAGCAACATTCTGTTGCGTAAGATGGGATAATTGTTCCAAAAAGTGGGTATTGTTCCAAAAAGTTTCTATAAAGATCCTGCCGGTATCCAAAACAATTTCTTCCGCAATGGATGATACAGAGATAAATTCTGACAATGTCTTCGTTCATGTGAGCTGTCCATTGTAATATCCGTCGTGGCAGGCCTGCTTGAGTGGTCCCGAGAAATGTCCGATAAACACTATCAGCAGGTGCGGGTAGTTCTTGATTGCTGCTTTCATTGGCTGTGATAATTTCGGATTTCTCGGTGGGTTCACGTCTATTCAGCAACACACTACCAGTGGCTTGCATGCTGTCACGGCCAGCACTGGCTCCAATGACGCACTGGCGGACCCCAGGTAGCGACTCCTTTTCCGAGGCCTTACGTCTATTAAATAGACTCTCTATATTGCCATAGGTTTGGTTGGTGATAAGGCTGCCATCTCTGAGATTCCAACCATGCTTTCCTAGGAATCAACGCTATAGGGAGGGTTGCCCTTCCTCCTAGCAGTTGTAGAGGTTCAGATCTTCACCTTGTTACCCCGGGCAAGGGTCTTCTCTTCTCCCGATCTCTGAGGGAAGAGGTTTAGGATAAGTAGAAGTGCTTCAAGGGAATATATTTTGATAGGTATCAGGAGACTCAACGCTCCTTGATCCACTTGTTGTCTCCCGGAAGGGGGGAAGAAGAGGTGTGAGAAGAAGGATTATTATTGGTAGGGATTTAGTCACCTCTTACGACAGGGGACGTTCCCACTGTGCTATCCTATTAAAATCCCCGGACACCATACGGAGTTTATTATTATTATTATTATTATTATTATTATTATTATTATTATTATTATTATTATTATTATTATTACTATTATTAATATTACTTTTATTATTGTTGTTTTTAAGGGACGTAACACAAACTAAATAAGTATAGTATACGTGAAGCCTATACATATTCCACATCAATTTAAGGACAATATATGACACCATTAAATATTAAAATGAATCATCATTTGATAATTATTTTTCACTTTTTATTCAACTCACAAATATTTGTGACGGCCAGAAAGTCGAAATGGGTTCAAATTGGTCTTTCAGTACAATTTTTCTCTACAATCATTCTATTTAGGAAAGTAGTACATTGAGAAGTTATTTCATCACTCACTCACCAACCGTACGTCACAAAGAGGAACACACATGGATGTCAACATTTTCCAGTTACAAATTGATGCATTCTTCTCTCGTGTATCATAATTGTTTTATCGACACAATATATTTCAAACGGTAGCTGGTGAAAACAATATAGAAATGTCTGGCGAGGTCGGCGCTCGGCCGCTGCATCATGTCAACATTTTGTCGCCAAAAGGGGAGGGGGCGCAGCGCAGCGGGGCTGGGCTGGGCGGGGCAGTCCGGGGCGGGGTGAGGAAGGGGGCGGAGAGGGAGGGGGCGGGGCGGGGCCGTGGCCAGGTGGAGAGATTTACGAGGCCGGCAGGTCAGGTGGAACGCGCTGTGAAAGGCTGATGGGTGAAAGAATGAACAGCTGCACGACGCATGTGCCGTAGCGCTTGTTTTGGCACGTTTGGAATTTTTTTCATTCCTCTCTCTCCTCCTCATTACATTTGAGGTATAAAACTATACAAGTACAGTTTTTCAGAGCGATTGAATCGTATTAACTCGTATAACGAAGCACCTGAAATTATAAAGAATAATGTTAAATTTCTCCATATTTTGATATAATTTATTTTACGACGAAAATAATTGATTGATTTTTTCGTGTTTCCGGGCGCGTCAACTGCTTTGGTCATTAGTCCCGTTAGTGTAGTGCATGTTTTTCTCGGGATATGGCGGTGATCTTTCCCCGCTGGATGGCGAGATCCGGCGCCGACCTACCGTCGGCTAGTGGGGTTTCCCCCTAACCAGGACTCTCCCACCAGCGGGGCACCGCCCCAGCCCGGACAAGCTCTAAGCTCCCGACCGGTCACCCGGAATATGTGGTAGTGTAGTGCATGTTAGTGTAAGTGAGTGTGTAAGGGGAGAGGATAGGACAAGGAAGAGGAAGGACAGATCGCGCACGGTCCGTGGCCAGTTTGTTACGGTACTGCTCCGGCATTCGCCTGGTGTTGATCGGAGAAACCACGGAAAACTACCGATCAGAGCAGCCGGCCGCTAGAATTCTCCTCCAGACAGCGACTGAATTCAACCTAGCTAGAAAGCTAGTGTCGAAAATCCTGCCGCCGTCAGGGCTCGAACCTAGAAGCTCCCGGTCAGAGGCGCTGCAGTGACATCAGTTGATGCACTGAGCTACCGCTCCCGGTCCGACGAAAATAAACTGTATACATGTAAGTTAAATAGATAGACCGAGTGAATCATAGAAAAAGTAATTTATAATGCGTAGTAATACATTGATTCAATAAATTTAAAGTACTGTTCAAATTACAGTTGTATGCCCAGCAAAGCAGTGTCAAGGCCGTATACCACAGGGGAGTGATATTTTTCTATTAAAAGTGTTGTTTGTACATGAAAATGGTTGAAAATGCAATGGAAGTTGAACTCTATTCGTACACAGACTTTACTTCCATAAATTAATACAAAGCTTTTGTTTATATATTATGTTCTAAAAAGCTCCATCGAAAGATTTAACCCTTACAAATATAAAAAAATTGATATATTGAATAGATAGAAATTTATTCTACAATTGGACAGATGATGCCCGGTGACAGAATGCGAAAGTACAGATACAATTACAAATAACATAATAAAGTATAAAAAATCTATATAAAAACAAATTGCTTTTGTCCTTTCCTAGATATGCATGTGGCATTTACATTATAACTCTACAAATGAAAATACATATACACTAACATATAGATAAATAAACTTACATAGTATACAAATATACATACAAACATACATACATACATACATACAAACATACACGCGTAGATACATACACAGACCAAGGAACCCTCGCATACGTATCAACCTGCACCTATTCATTTACATTCAGACAAACATAGGTAAACATTTTTACCTAGAACCACAGTGTAATAATATATAATACTTATTATATAATTGTCACCTTGCCCGTCACCTTGTTGGATGCACTTACGATCGGAGAATATGTTCCGCAGAGGTACAGCTATCCAAATTGTGACCATGTTACTGAGTAACAATGTATTTTAAAAATTAAATTAGTTCAAAGAATTGGTCGCCCCGATCGGGATTCAAACCCGGGCCTATACCGAACCGAGACCCGGGTTCGAATCCCGGTCGGGGCGACCAATTCTTTGAACTAATTGAATTAATAATTATTACATTTCTAATACGTAAAACACTCGTTGCTATCAACAAATAAATGAATAAATATCGCTTGTCCGCAGCCTGTAGGAAGATGTTTTCGACTAGCGAAACAAACAGAAAGAAATGAAACCATTTCCCCTCTCTTCACTTTACTTCACTGCACTGCATATCACTTTATCTATACATTAACTGTTCAATACTTTTTACTGTAGAATACGAATAATCGCACCTTTCACTTCATTTCACTTCACTATATTTTTTCACCCTATTGACCAATTTCCTATATTTTGTTTTCTAAAACCTCGCGCTGAGCAAGGAAAGGGCTCAGAAACTGCCGCAGTCAAATCGTTCCAATCTACTATAGTTTTTTTTACATACGAGGAGCAACTGATCAAAACGTTTTATGTTCACTGGTGAAAAAAATTGAGTTTGATAGGAAATCGTGTAGTTTGTAATGCGTTCTACACGCTCCTGCTTTCAGATATCTTCTGAATGCAATGTAACATTAAATTGAAGAAATTGCGTTTTGAAGAAATTTGAAGACAGGAGCGTACATTAAAAACTGCACGATTTCATATCCAACTCAATTTTTTCGACTAGTAGACAATATGAGTTTTGGTTAGTTGCTCCTTATATAATTCGGGGTGACGTCGAATAAGTTCCGTACTTGCCAAAATTACTATCATCCAACAGTGCTGTCTTTGTTCAGGTTGCACTTCAACCTGTGTCATTCCGAGTTTAGCAG
>BLKR01011292.1:0-35099 GCA_011170035.1 Teleogryllus occipitalis
AAATCTTGGTAAGTACGTATGATCTAGTTGTGCCATTAACATTTTTAATTGTTTGGTAGTCGTTTTCATGAAGATAGATTACATTTTCAACATTTTATAGAAAATGTTTCAAAACTTTGTCTTGAAGTTTTCTCACATGGAAGAAAATGCATCTATTAATATGGTGTAGTTCCGATTTTCATTAAAAGTTTCGACATTTAGAAAATTGCAAAAATATTTATATTTAAAACATTAAGGGTTTTAGTTCGCAATGAAGTTTGAACTTTCCACTCATCTAAATTTCTTGACGTTAAATTTAAATGAAAGATAGTGGGTGTCAGATATTTTATTGCTTTCTCTTTCAATGTTAGGCGGTTGTATAGTATAAACACTAAATGGTCAATAAAATTATAAAATTAATACAATAAACGCTTATCTCCGTACATAGTTCATTCTTTCATTGAGCAAGTTGTAATGGATCTATTGACAGTATTCGAAATTTCCTCTTGTGTTTTCTTAAGCTCGACGAGTGTTTGTAAATAAAAAAAAAATTGTGAGTTTATATAAACGTAATGTATATCAATTGTCTTATACATGCGTCCTTTCACAAAATAAACTCAGTGATTGTAATTATGTGATGCATTACGTTTTTAACGTGATGTAGACATTAGGATTTCTTTGCCATATTTTTCTACATCATACATGTTCAGATCTTGGATCTTGGAATATATATATATATATATATATATATATATATATATATATATATATATATATATATATATATAACATTTCGTTACATTTTCAGAAAGGTTTTAAACACTGTATTCAGAGTGAATAATGATTGTGTTATTTCAGAATGTGTGACTTATTTAATTAGTATTTGAGGCGACATTAAAACAAGTTTTGGGGGTTTTCTATTTTCCGTATAGTGAATGCGTAGTACTTTTCTAACTTTTATATTGCCTCATCCCACACATATATAATTTTCTGCGTGCATCCTTACTGCCCGAAATTTGAAGATAATATGTCCCACCTTTTCAAGCCATTTTTAAACAATATTGATTCTTGTGCCTTGGATATTTTCGGCATAAATTCATTCAATTGTTGATCTTTAAATGATGTCATGCGCTTTTTCTTTTAAATTTGTGAGTAGTTATTGAATAATAACTCTAAGAAGAGGAGAGTTTTGATAAGCCAAGCTTTGCGAATCTCATTTTTGTCTAATTTCTTTCAAAAGGTTTGGCTGAGTTTGCCTTTCTCCTTTTGACCTGAATAACTCAGAAATAAAAATAAACTCATTAATATTGCGCGATCAGTTAGTTTCATGATTGTGACGAATGACTGAAAAAGCTGAAATACTTTCCGACTCTCTTACCTTCGAAACCAGATGATTTTACTCGAATTATAAGTGACGGTATCGTACAATAAATCCTTAAAGTTAAAGATATGTGAAATTATTCTAAATTCGCTTAAAAGTTTTTTGGTGTTGTTTCCTTAACGAGAAGTTACTAACTTTTTAACTAACTTTTCTTTAACTTTTCTGAGTTTAACTTAGATCCTTGTCTCAATAAAATGAAACAATTGAATACGATGGATTTGCAGTGCTTTCACACTGCATTAGTTTGATAAATGAATTCCAGGATACATGCAATAGTGTAAAATCATACCTCCTGGCATACGTTCAGCTCGGCTTACGTTGCAACTTCATCACCTGAATCTACTACCAGAAAGTACGCCTTGGAAATTATTAAACAGAAAGTCGTCGCACTATTGCTGACATTCATGTAGTTAATTCGGGTCGATAATAAATTAAAATAATCTCATCTAAAATGATTTCATTATAGATGTGAGAGAAAAAAAATCCCGAGTTAAAAAAATTCTGGAGGGTCTGGTAGGGCCAGGGTCGAAATAATAAGATATTGATAACCGTGAGTTATTTCACTAGTGAGACAACTATACATACGCTGTAGTACTTACATATTCGTCAAGTACCTAAATTGAAAGTGCGCAATTTCACGACCTCGGTATGTTTAAAAAGCAACTAAGAATTTTAATTTTCTTGACATAACCCATAATAACGTAAAAACCGCATAAGTTGTGCACTGTGAACGAAGATTGTTCAGGCAGGATCTGGAGACCAGCGGTACTTCGCTCTATCACTTACTTCTTCCTTCTTCACGACAGTCACCAATGGTGCGTTGCATAGAGCGTCGCCTGATCCCAGTTGAAACTCAACCAACAGGAGGTAGTTAAATGCGCAAGGATACCATACAAAGGTTTTTTATGCGTTTTTGGAAAAAGACCGCTGTAGAAGATCTGCAAACGAGACAGACAAGTTTCTCTAAGGCTGGTATAAGACGGGATATTCACGTACCCATTACGACGAAGATATGCGTAATCATATTTACAGCCTGAAAAGGAAAGTACTAGTAACAGAGGGTTTAAAAACAGATAATGAATGGCAATATTATTTCATTTACTTCCGTACTTCAAACCATTGGTTCAATTCACCCCTTTTTTCTTGAGAAGTAAGTAATTAGGAGGTAAAAAAGAAATTCTTTTAAACAAAAAGAAAAAATAGAACAATTTTACAATGAAACTCACAAAATCATAAAAAATGTTATTAGAGGATAAGGCAGGTACCAAAACGTTTGTATTTCCCACTTTCAAAATATTATCAGCTTTATTCAATTGAAAAAATGTGGGTGTGTGAGAAAATGTTTGAAATTCGGAATTTTTGTCGATTTACTAAGAAGCATAAGTAATCATTAACACTGCACTACTCGCGAATCCAGTTGGTAGACTAGTTTACTTGCTCACAGAAGATGAATTCCTCATCGTTGACGCAGATCCCCCTAAAAACTTTGTAAAACTGTAACTTGCATATTATTCTACGCACGGGAATGGTAAAAAAGGAAATGAATTAATTACGGCATCATTACTGAATGAATAAATCTGTTAGCATTTACAGAAGTTACAATTAAAAAATATAGACATTGAGGAAATATAATCATCCCGCGCAAGTACTGGATTTTTAAGCTCATCGTATTGTGCTAATATCGAAACCTCTCTTGATGGGTGAATCTGCACATGTACGAGTAAATTTACAATCACAAAGTTCTCATTGAATAACAGTTGAAGGAGTTCAAATAATGAACAAATGATACCTACAAAAAAATTTTGGTTAAAAATGCAGTAGAAATAAAATAGAATTATTCGTTTGTTAGGGTACTGCTCCGGCATTCGCCTTGTGTTGGTCGGAGAAACCACAGAAAGCTATCTATTAGAGCAGCCGGCCGCTAGAATTCTCCTCCAGACAGCGACTGAATTCAACCTAACTGAAAAGCTAGTGTCGAAGATCCTGCCACCGTCGGGACTCGAACCTAGGGCCTCTCAGTCAGAGGCCCTGCAGTGACATCAATTGATGCACTGAACCACCGTTACCGGTTTGTTTCCTCATCATATTGGTAGTATCTCGAGAGTAAATGGTAATAAACTAGGGAGCAGCACTAGTCCTTCTGACATTTCGGCGGTAGCGACTACAGTGCGGGCCTGAGTGAGCGTCGGCGGGTGGGCGTGGGAGAGGATGAGCGAGGCGGGGGGTCGCTATCTGCCGTTTCGTGACTGCGGGACGTTCCTCACCCGCCGCCCGGGGCCCGCCCTCGTCCCCAGATAGGTTCTCAGCGCGCGCACTTGGGCGGACAAAATGGAAGGTAAATTCGATTTCGCAATTTCGAGATTGTTGTGAACGTTTGGATCCAGGTCTCATAATTCATTCCGGCTATCTTAATTGTTCATGGACGCATTTGGATTATCCTTGCACTTAAACGGTTTTCTCTTTCCTTTGAATTTATAAAGCTACACTACTCGTAGCTTTGAAGTTATAAGCTACGAATACTGTAGTCTATATGTTACGTTTTATGTTGAATATTAATTCTAGGTAAAATGTGAAATATAAAAATTAATGTATGAATACTTTGAAAATTCTTGTAATTGTTTTGGTGAAATCAAACATTTTCTAGATGGAATAGAAAAGGAAAAGTAATTTAGTCGGATTGGGGTCATTGCAATAAAACATGTAAAAAGATTCGTTAAATTTCCTTGGCATTACGCTACATTACTGAAGAACAAAACCATAAGGTTGACTGCTGAGGGGGATGTCCCATTCCGGAAACATCTGCAGATTAGATGGATAATAATATCATAAGAGAAGAAGGGAATGCTACTTAATAGAAGAGAAGAGTGATAACATAAACTTTGCGTTATGAAGGAATATGCAACACAGGATTAAATGAATTTGCAACAAAATATTAGAAGAAATACAATTTGAAGCCTTTTCATAGAATTAAATAAAGAAGATCGCCTAAATATTTGCGAAGATATTGAAATAGAGACGAGTGACTTCCTTAACTTACCTCAGGTGAAACTAAATATTTAATATGAGATATTGAGGTAACATCTTCTTTACTAAATATTTCCAAATAGCACACAACTTCTATACAGATTATTAAACACTAGTAGTGTGACGCCTGTGTTGCTTGCTCGTTGCTTTCTGTTTTCTCTTATTTCCTACTTCTGAAGGTGAGTGCGCGTGGAAAAAGGTTCACCTTGGAATTTGACGGAAGAGTGAAGGTAGGTCTGGAAATGTGATCGCCATTACTCCGAATGAAATGCAAGCCCATAAAATCTTACAATAACGAGAGAACGTATGCCGCGATGTAGGAAACTGCAGATGACGAATGGGGCATCTGGAGACGCGAAGTACACCTCGCAAAAAGAAAACAAACGGAGATTACATAAGAAGGTGTTGCGCAAACAGCTTTCCGTTTCTCGGAGCAACTGAGGGCGCCCCCGCCCCTGCCTCCGCCTCCGCCTCCCTGCAGGAAGCGTCAAGTGCGCGTGCGGACGCTTCCACAAGGAGCCTGCAGCGCGCCGACTTTCCTCGAAGTGACACTCTGCCGCGAAGCGCAAGGTGCGAGAATCCGGGGCTCTTCTGGCTATGCTCTGTGCAGCAAGCTGATTGCACGTAGAACATGCACGTAGAACAATGGGAGGAACAGATGATCGGAGGAGATGCTGGTGGTGGAGCAGCAGAGATGGTTCTGATTAGCAGTGATTGTATTTTATTTTTTTCTAGTTTTCAAATTTTTTTTGTATGTCCACATAATTTAGATTGTGACAATTAAAAAAGTAAAAAGTTTTAAATAAACACGTTACGCATAAAAATAAATATGTTGGACCAGATAGACGATAATTTATAAAACCAGTATTGCTAACAATCACATCTGGTTATCGATGGTTAGTAATTCCAAGAAATAACATTGTATATGATTTCTGTAAAACAAGAGGGGATTATTATTATTATTATTATTATTATTATTATTATTATTATTATTATTATTATTATTATTATTATGTGTGTGTGTGTGTGTATAGTTGAATAGCTACCATGGCTTGATATTTAACATAGGGAACAGCCCATAGGTTCGAAACTTTTCACCGGTTGAGATATCTCTGCGTCAACGTTATTGACCGGGAGGTCCTGGAATTCGTGTCCCAAAATCGTCAACACTATCTACAGAGTTGGGTCGAATTCAATCCAAGAACTGCGAGATAATTTTAACAGGCGGTTGCTCTGACTGTTATTTTTCCGTGATTTCTCCGATCAGTATCAAGCGAAGGAAGGAGCTCCATCCTAACAAATGGGCCAGGGCGCGCGCGATCTTACCTTCCTCATCCGTGTCCCCTTCTCTTCCCTTAAACACACACACGCACTAACACATATGCCAGGAGTACAGTCGAGAGTTTCGACATGCCCCCTGATGGAACAGTACCCAGCTAGGAGATTCACCTGAATGGAGGAAACAGAAACCCGAAGTGTAGGCCGGCGTCGGATCTCACACTCCTTCTGGGAAGGTACATCTCCACCTCCTGGGTACAGCCACACTTAAGGGTCTAACGACGTCAGTAACTGAAGTGCCTAGAATTAGTACTCAGTCACTCGAAACTTGTCACGGATTTTTTATGGCGAAATACATCTTCCGCTAGAAGAGAAGTGAAACTGGTTGTTTGAAGTCGCAGATCTGCTAAGTGAAAAGAAACCACAATCCTAATTGAGCCTCTGAGCTCACCTGCAGAAACGCTCATTGCGGTGGTAATGCCTCCTGCCTGGAGAAGACTACAGAACAATTACTTACGACTGTCAAGCTCCACAAGGAACAAAAGTTCCCTGGCCACGAGCATTAGCGTAACTTGACCATGGAGAGGTACGTACAGAACACTTTCCTCTAGCCATATTCTCTTCTTCGACAAGAAAATGAAAATTTTAGATGAATTTGTATTTATTGGTATATGAAGTCCCCGATAGTGCAGGTCCCATATTCGCTGAAATCTCTGATTTTTCAAAAATTGCATAAGTTTTTTTGGCCTCATCTTACAGCTACACTATTGAAGATACAGATTTTTTCCTTAATGAAATGTGATGTTTAACAACAGATCTTGAAATAAGACCATGTGAAATTTTTGGAAAATATGAGCAGTTTTTGTTGAATATTGCATAAAAAATAGGCAAATTTTAAACATTTTTCTAAACAAAAGTCAAAATTTTTCGTTTACATTTTCTTTTAGTATGTACTACAAAGGACTGGATAAAAAGTGGCGGTAGACACATTTTCGGCGAACTCTCTGTATTTTCGAAAATTGCAAAAGGTTAACATTGCAAATATATAACATTGAAGATATGGATTTTTGTCTTAGATAAAATCTATTCTAAAAATGTAGAATTTAATAAGTTTACGCATATTACAGAAAAACTTATTGCCGGGCCCTGGTAACGATAATGGTGGATAAAGTTATTTCTGTATGTAGTAAATTTCTTCCTCTATCACGTGTGTAGTCAGAATCCATATTTTGTGGATCCTTGATACCGAAACATTATTTGATAGCAAGACGTGTCTGTCCGTCCGTCTGTATTTGGATTTTCAGTAGATGGAAGTTTTTCTTCTCTTCTGACGATCCAACGAGTTTTAAAAATTATAAGGAGGTTATTAAAGCGTCGTTACAAACCAAATTGCTATGTAAAACTATTAGCCTTACCAAATAACCCACAAAAACATATTCAAAACATCTCGTTTAGTACCTTATGCACTCATTCAGATGAAAAGTTTTCAAAAGTAGAGCTTTGATAACACTTTATCGGGAAAGTGCTCTCGGTTCTCTTGTTTATTTCAATCAGTAGAATGATCTCTAAAAATTATTCCTTACTTTTGTGCCGAGAACATGCAAATAAAGATCTCGCCTGTGCCAGATAGCGCCAAAGGGGATCCAGGACTTCCCCGTTGGAATCCATGGAAGAAAACATTTTACAGAACGCAAGAGTTACAAACGGAAATGCCCGTTCAGCGACTGAAAAGAGTCGCGGGCATTCCAAAAAATAATATGCGCCGTATACTCCAATAGGGAAGTCCTTACTATTGAGATAATAGCACGCAGTTTCTACACCTTAGATTAACATCTTAAGTTTGTTTGGGTTCAAAACACTCTGAGAAATGGAACGTAAAAAGCAGACGTCCAAATAATAATAGACGGTTTGACGTTTGTGCCCAGAATATGACTAGTCAGAGGACAACGATTTACCGAGAATCACCCACAGTTTACTAAGTGCGACTTACTAGACTTTCCTCCAAATAACCGAACTTACAAAGACTATTTAAATATATCTATTTGTTATCGATGTAACTTTTGTGAACTTGAAAAATAAGTTCAATATACCGCGAACTCAGTATTATTGATGCGACGTCATTTGCTATATAAATCTAATCAAAGATGACACATCGCAAGACATTCTTCTTTCACTCGTACACAGATGAAGGAGTGGAAGTTTCGTACACATTCTAACGACTCTCATCTGTTTCCACAATCGTTAGCGACGAGTGAGTAGTCAGTTTCTAGGATATGTGTTTTGTTTCGTTGAAGTAATCTTTACTGCATTCGATCGCAAGACAGGCCCATGTCATTGATTTATATATCACTAAGACGTCTTATAAGACTAGTATTTTTGGCGTACGAGTCAGGAATAATAAATTACCTGATTATATATTGTATTCAACAAATATTTTATAACTCACAGGCACCCATTGCCAGTCTATTCCAACGGTTAAAGATGCTTTAATTCACAGCCTTACATCTATTAATTGCTAGGAAACACCTGAAAGATCTCCTCAAATCAACCAGTTTATGTATATATGATAACATTATACTGACTGAAAATAAAACCTCGTACTTTCGCAATCGTTTCTGTATAACGTAGTTACAAGCGTATGTTTCCGTCATACAATTGACAGTGACTGCGGATATTCTAACAAATAATCTACTTCAGGGTGTGCAGTTCATATCACGTCAAGGATATATTAGGAAATTTTATTGAGTAAAATCACTCGGTTGTGAAAATTATGAGTTCATTTTAGTGTGTGCCCTATATATCATTATTTTCAAAAGTTCCAGCTCGCATACTTCACTTTCATGTCATTGCTTTGAAATGAATGATCATAGTGGTCATCGTGGAAAGGGTGGATGGTGCGATGAAGCAATTGAACTATCTGTGAAATTCAGAGAAAGCAGTATGGATGTCTGACCGCCCCTCCCTCGAATGAGTTAGATGAGGACCAAAGGGGGTGATGGGGAAACAACATCGAGGTAATTGAGAATGAAAATATAAGCAAAAATGCAAGAGGGGTAGCGCGGCTAATATGAAATACAAAGATAGAATAACGACGAAGAAGACGATGATGAGAGAATGACGAGGGTACAGAAGGGAGCAGGTACGATGAGATTGGAGGACACTATCGGAATAGAGGGACCGAACAGCTTGTCAGGGACGCTAAGAAACAGACGGTAGGGCGAAGGAACGAGTGCGAAGACGAAGAGGTCGGTCTGCGGGGAGAATTGAGACGAAGAGGCAGGTGGATGACAGGAGCAACGCAGATGACAGAATTAGAGGGAACATGAAGAAATACAGGGTCTAGAGGAAGAGCGGAGATGGATGTAGAAAATATTTATTCATTTCTATGATGCTATTATTAAGTATTACAGCCCTACCTGGAGTGGGAAAATGATTTGATTCACAGGTGTTTAAGAAGATGTGATACGAGGAAGTAATGGAGGAATGAGAGGTAGGATATAGGAAGAACTTCGAGAAAATCTAATGCGAAATCCACTTTGTGAACTACAAAATCCACGTGGATGGATTGGGATTTTCACCCCGATTCTAGTGGTGGAATGTAAGCGCTCTGACGGCTATACCACTGATCGAGCATCGAGAGTTCAGAAGCAACACGTGCAGTTCCCGACAACGAGACTTTTACACTTTTACTCAATGAGAGACTGCCAGCATTAGCAAAGAATCCGATCCGTGATGAGTGAATAAATCAGTATATAGTGTTTCCGGTTACGTGAACTACTTTAGTCATTGGTCCAATGAGTGAAGTGCATTTTATAGCCGAGAGATACCTGTTTTCCTCACCAGCTGGAACGTGAAGTATGGCAACGATCTACACGTCGGCTAACGGTGTCCATCCCCAGGTATCTTCCCAGCGTGACACCTCCTGAACGGGACAAGCTCTAAGCTCCCAACAGGCCTTCTGACATGTGTATTTGTGTAGTGTGTTTAAGTGTAAATGTCAATGCGTAAGAGAAGAAGAGAAAGGAAAGATCGCATGCGGTCTTTAGTCCGTTTGTTAAAGATCTGCTTCGGCATTCACCTGGTAGTGGGCGTAGAAACAAAGTAAAATAACTGCTCACTGCAGCCTCCTGCTAGAATTCTTCTCCAGACAGTAGTTGAGTTCGACCCAATTATATAGTGTCCAAAATCCGTCACCGTCGGAACTCCAACTCTAGAACCTCACACGGTCAGCAGTGCTACAGAAGCAACATTGCAATCCTTGAGATATCACAGCCAATTCGAAGACGGATAGGAGCAACAAGTGCAGTGGATGACTGTTAACTGCAAGGAGACGCTACCTGCATTAGAAAAGAATCGAATGCGCGGTGCCAGCGGCCGCGCCGGGGCGAGACGGGCTGGGCGGCGGTGGCGGCGGCGCAGCGGGGCGCACGGACGCGAGCAGGGCAGGCGGAACCGCGCGTGCGGAGAGCGCGGCCGCTGAACAATGGGAGGGCGGGTGGGCGGGGCGCACGCTAGCCTTGGGCCGGCCGCGTCTTCGCACGCCCGCGGATTCCCCAGGAGGCGTCGCCCCTTTTGCCGCCTTGTGCCGCCCCCCCCCCCCCCCGCCGCGCCACCGCAGCCGCGCCCCGCGCGCGCCGCACTGCCCGTCCGCCCACGCCACCCCGCGCGCCACCACACACGCCGCCCCGCGTCGCCATTCCACCACGCCCGTTCCGCCACTCCGTTCCACGCCGCCCATTCCACGCCGCACCCCCTTCCACGCCGCCATTCCGCCGCCCCTTCCACGCCGCCCGTTCCACGCCGCGTTCGCCGCCCCGTTCCACGCCGCCCCGTTCCACGCCGCCCCCTTCACGCCGCCCCCTTCCACGCCCGCCCCCTTCCACGCCGCCCCGTTCCACGCCGCTTCGCGTTCCACCGCCGCCTCGTGCCGCCCCGCCCCGCCCCGCGTCGCCCCGTTCCACGCCGCCCCGTTCCACGCCGCCCCGTTCCACGCCGCCCCCTTCCACGCCGCCCCGTTCCACGCCGCCCCGTTCCACGCCGCCCCGTTCCACGCCGCCCCGTTCCACGCCGCTCCGTTCCACGCCGCCCCGTTCCGCGCCGCCGCCCACGCGTCCCGCGACACAAATACTCCCATAGGAATTCCTGTGGTTTCTTCTACCGACCTCTTGCAGGATGTTGGCGCTTTGTGAAGGATGTTATAAGATGAATGATGAAAAAAAATGTTCCTCTACACGGAGGGATTTCCCTTCCTTATTCGATCTCGTAATGCTTTTCTGTGTAAAGTGTACTCTTAATGAGAAATAATGTTTTTGTGATGTCTCTAAGACATAAAAAATTGATATTTTATTTTCCTTAACTGAGCACCGTTTTTGAATGTGATAAAAGAGAAAGTGAATGATTTCTTAAGGAATGTGTGACGTATACGTAACAATTTCCGATCACGTGTTACTGAATTTTAATTTATAAAATTATTTTAAATAATGCCCGAAATAAAACATATCGTTATTAGAAAGAAATATATTAATGGAATGAACTAGAATGTCTTTGATATAAACATTTAGCGTTTTATGAAATCGCAGTGAAGTGATATTTAAATCAATGATACTCTCTAAAAATCGCCAATAAATTGCAATAAAGTGTTTTGAAAAAGTCAAATTTAAAAGTAAATACATAATTAAGATATCACACTAATAACTTTAAATAATACAATTATTTGAAATAAGTAAATGTTATTCGATACTGTAATCAATCATTGATTGTTAAGACAAGTTGGACATTTTATAGTAACTTATATTGGTTACAAAATGCCTTCTCTTTGTTGATGTAACATCGGTGGATATAATTCAGAACAATGCAGTCTAATAGGAACAAAGAACATGATCTCTAATTACTGAATGCACCTCGTCTCATTAAAATCTTTATTAACTCTTATTACGAAATTGGAAAACTGGGAAATAATGTATGGCCGAATGAAAAACAATTTACAAACTGACATTTCTTTTAGTTTTTCTAAAGTAATTGAAATACTCGTTAGTTCTTATTGCCGTTCTGAGTTAAAAATAGATCTGAAATTCCATTTCACGGAATTGCTCATTAATTCCACATTAACCTCCCAAAAAGAACTTGACTCATCGACAAACACGTTTTGGATTCTCCTCCGATGATATTCCTCTCCACACCCATTTGCTCGTGCATCGGCTGGGTGCATGGACCAACCTCGTCCATTAACACTCCCATCTTTGCGTTGAGTTCATCGTTTCAAAATTCCTTGCGGAAAGCCCTGCACCGCGGGGCGGCTTCCACACAGCTTCGACAGCCACAGGCGCTGCACGTCAAGTTCCGTCGCGGAGGGACGGACAAGGAACGGGCCGACAAATAACAGGCGGACAAGGGACTTGCAGATATGGGAGGGGCAGGTATGGTACAGGCAGAAATGGGACGGGCAGATATGGGACGGGCAGATACGGGACGGACAGATATGGGACGGACTGATATGGGATGGGCAGTTTCAAGACGGGCAGATATGGGACGGACAGAGAGAAGACTGGCAGCCAAGGAACGATCGGAGAAGAGCCAGGCAGACAAGGGAAAAGTGGAGAACGGACGGACAGACAAGGGATGGATAGGCAAGGGACTGGCAGGGAAGAACATGCGA
Source organism: Teleogryllus occipitalis (assembly GCA_011170035.1). Classification (NCBI taxonomy): domain Eukaryota; kingdom Metazoa; phylum Arthropoda; class Insecta; order Orthoptera; family Gryllidae; genus Teleogryllus; species Teleogryllus occipitalis. Next base: position 12,318 of record BLKR01011292.1, read on the forward strand.
GCAAGGGACGAGAGAGCCAAGAACGGGCGGGCAAGGATCGGGTGGGCGAGGGACGGGCAGACGAGGGACGTGCAGATGCAGGGTGTCCCTGGGAGCGATCTGGGAGCGTGGTGACGCACATGGCGCCAGCGTGCCGCCCGCCGACTCACCTGGAAACCGACACACGCGCGCCGGACGTCTCCCGCGCGCGGGTTTTGCCCGTGTCCGTCGACCTCCTCTCGTTACGTCACGCGGCGCTCGGCGCCGCGCCGTCAACAAGCAGGTGCCACTTGGTGGGGAGGCGGGCGCTGTTGTGATTGTGGTGATGTCGACGAAGCGGAGGGAAAGATGGAGGAGGAAAAGTAATGTTGATGGCTGTGGTGACGGTGACTGTGCTTGTTTGAGCGGTGGTGGTGGGAATGCAGAGGAAATGGGTGGCAGTAGTGGTACCTCAGAAGCAAATGATGGAGTGAAATTTTGAGAAACAGGAGAGTGGAGAGCAGAGAATAGGAAAGAGAAGCGCAGAGAGTGGTATGGGGAGATTATGAGAGAGAGGGCGTATATAATCAGGCCGTGAGCATCTGCCTGAGGAAGGCCGGAGAGTTGACTTTGGACAGCGGAAAGCAGATTGTGGTCGGGGAACCGCGGTGTGGATGGAGAAGTGTGGTCCACGGGAAATATGCATTTGAGACCGCTTTTAGAAAGGGGCAGCATAGTGGGCGGGGGTGTAGTGGGCGGCGGGCAGTGCCGGAGGTGGGCGACGGGAGTGACTGGATGGGCGGCGGGCAGGTCGGGCGGCGAGTGCTGCGCAGGGTGGGGGCGGCGGGTGCGCCCGTTATTGAGTCGCGTGCAGAGAGTGGATGGGCGGGGCGGCAGGTGGCGAGGCGGCGGGGTGGCAGGCGGCGGGCGGCGGGTGGCGAGTGGCGTGGCGGGCGGCGGGTGGCGGGCGCGCGGGTGGCGGGCGGCGGGTGGCGGGCGGCGAGTGGGCGAGTGGCGGGTGACGGGCGGCGGGTGGCGAGTGGCGGGTGACGGGCGGCGGGGGCGGGTGGCGGGTGGCGAGCGGCGGGCGGCGGCGGCGGCGGCGGCGGGCAGCGGTGGTGGTGGCGGGCGCGCGGGTGGCGGGCGGCGGGTGGCGGGCGGCGAGTGGCGGCGGGGTGACGGGCGGCGGGTGGCGAGTGGCGGGTGACGGCGCGGGCGGTGGTGGTGGCGAGCGGTGGGCGGCGGGCGGCGGGCGGCGGGCGGCGGGCAGCGGGTGGTGGGTGGCGGGCGGTGGGTGGCGGGCGGCGGGTGGCGAGTGGCGAGTGGCGGGTGGCAGGCGGCGGGCGGCGGGTGGCGGGCGGCAGGTGGCGGGCGGCGGGTGGTGGGCGGCTGGTGGGCGGCTGGCGGCGGGCTGCGAGAGGCAGTGGCGTCTTGGGCGAAGGCGACGGTGGGGACGTCGTCAGCTAAGTGATGGGGCTTTCAAGGAAGAGCAGGTGAGGTGCGGCGGAAATCCCGCACTCGCCAGACCCCGAGGCGAGCTCTTCTGCGCTGAGACGCGGCGGCGCATGCGGTGACGTAAGGCGTCTCCATAGACGCACACCTTATGAATGATATTTTTAACAAGCAGGTTCCTCGCTTCGGAGAACAAACCCTCCGTAAGCAGTGAAGCAGCTATTTAGATTAATGGCCTCTTTTAGGAAAGCCATGTGCGTCGGCATCGTCGACGGGGTTTTGAACGCGGATCTCCGTGATATTATTTTTATGTGGGATTAAGAGTGAATCAGCATGTCGATGAACAGTCGTTTCATTCAGAATAAGATTATGGACCAGATGATTCACGAAATACGTGACAAAAGGAAATCCCCTGTTTACTGTAGTCTACTCATTTACGTCCAAGAACGTACAACAAACATCCAACTACCTGAATACTCAAGAACATAAAACCTTAATAACATTTTTACTTATTGACATGCAAAACTTCTCAATTTCTTTCTTGCATGGGGTTGAATTTGTATAAGTTATCTATGAATATTTACTGGTTCAGTGTATTTATAAGTAATAATGAGAACATGCCTAAAATAAACATAAATCACAGTTTTCAATTATTTTCTTCTTCTTTCCCCTTTATTTTCGTCTTTCTTCTTTTCTTTGTACTTCTTCTTCTCTTCTCTTTCTTCTTGTCCTCTTCTCCTCTTTCTGTCTCCTCATACTCCATATCGTTTGCGTCTTTAATTCTAATACTTTCGGGATTTTCTTCAATCGTCTTTATTGCGCTTTGTCCGATTCCTTCTTTGAATGATCTCTCGACGCTAAAGCACTCTGGTAAAGCACTGTTGAATAAACAAATAACTCACAGATAATGCACAATTTTTCCCACTTGTAAAATAAATATTATTTGTTGTAAATTGTTTGTAAAAATGTCACACTGAACAGTTTTCGTTGACTTTAATGTTTTGTGCAAATAATTTAAGCAAATTGTCAGTTGAGGTTCAATGTTACATAAATAAAGAAATGTAATTTAACGTTTGTGTATCCAAATATGTATTGTAATAGTAAACTTATCGCAAAATTTTGAAACCAACTGAATAGTCACTATTTCAGTAAACCGGTACTTTTAAAGTTAATTCGATTAATTCTCAATCTTTTCAACAATGACTGTTCACTCTTCTACCTCATATAATAGTTTTGCTATATTTGAAAGTTTCATGGTAAATAATCAAGCTAAAATGGAAAATCTTGCTTGCTTTTTGCAATCAGTGAGAATTGCATTTTAGGTTGCCTGCCTTCTTAGTAATATTTCCTGACAAATGTTTATAATATAATTATTCCAACATATTAACTCATTCATTAGAAAGGACGAAGTCTACTAATTTGTAATAATCATTGGTTTATCACAAATACATTGATCAGTTTTTCTGTCGTTATCTTGTTGAACACAGCGGTTCACGAAGGAACCATAGCCTGCATAACAGTAAGTCAGCGGATTAACCAAAACGTGTTCTTGTATTGCGAGAAGGCAAAAAGAAAATTCGGTTCAACAATTTCTTACCACTTACGCTTGTGTGATTTCATTTCGATACATTAATATTAGGTGTTGTATGTCGCTTAGCTTATCGAAGAATGAAATCAAGAGCAAGTTGTTTGTTGACCCTGAGACAACCGGATATAAGTTCGCCATTAGATATGGTGTAACTGAGTTTGTCGGGCGGAATCAATAGAGAACTGCACAGATTGCGTCATTTAAAGGCGTCATTATTCCAAGTTATTTTTGAACGCACGATTTGTGCGTCTTACTACGCACTGCTCTTGACCAAGACTTGAGCACTGCTTCACACTTCTCTTGACCAACAGTTGACGTTATGAGATTTATTCATTATACAAGCGTAAGAGATCTATAAGTAATCATGAAATATCGCCAGAGTTCCGGGTATTAATCACAACCCACTTTCCGCTGGATTGACGGATTCAGGCCTATTTCAGATCAATGACCGGAAATGTAACTAAAAAAGAAAACGCAACCCATCTAAGTACGTATAAAATGAAATCTGTTTTCCGTGATCCTACGATAAGTAATTTGATTAAAAATTTATAGAAAAGCTAATTTAATCGGGAGTAATTTTAGAGTTCTATAACAGATTACACAGAAAATGACATTAAAAATCCCAAGGTCGAAATTAATCCACGTAAACTCGCACACACTTCATTCAGGACATAGGAAAGTTCGAACAATTTTTTAAAATTCTTTGTAGTGAACAGTTGCCTGAAAGAATTATAAAGCAATGTCAAGTTCAATATAAAATAAACAGAAAATTACGAAATATCATGTATAAACATTCTTTCATTTACGAGATAATTTACAACCGGAATATATCGGTAAGGAGCGGGTTGTCGAAACCTAAAAAGAAAGTGAGAACCCTTTTATTCGCAGAGCGGACTTGGCAACGCCAAGCAAAGCGGCAAATTTCTAAGGCCACCGGGAAGCGTCGTTGGTGTATTTTGCAAGACGCGCACAATAGTCCGTTTTCTCCCCAAACAGCCGGCGCGCAGGGGAGGAGCTCGCGCGAGGCTGCAGCGAGGATTTGCATCGCGTCGTGCCCTCCGGCGCCCGCCGCCGCTGCCCCGGGGCGCACATGTGCTAACGCAAGTGAGTGTTTATGTTCGTGTGTGGGTCGGTGGTTGGGGATCGTTGGCGGGCAGTTACGAGTGGTTGGGTGCGTATGTATATGGTGTGAAGGTGGTGGTCGTGGTGGTGGTGGTGGTAGTCTGTCGGTGGTAGTGTCTGGGAGACTGTGAGAGGGTGGTGGGGGTGTGTGTGGTGATGTTGAGTGGTGATGTGTTTTGTAAGATATTACAGGTATGTGTAAATCCCTTGAACATTACTAGGCGAGAAGATGAGAAAAATGAAGAGAGACAAGAGGGCTTTGAAAAAGCGGTGTGATATGAAAAACCAAATTTGAGAGAGGTCGTTTTTAACTATGTTTTAGAAAAAACAATGCTTTAGAAATTGACTGCAGAAGTTATAGTTTGCTTGATGCATGGGAGGAGCAACCATGAAGAAAAAAAGAAAGGTAAGTCACCTATACTTTTATATCATGGACAGAAACTAAAACGGTGTTCTTAGTGAAGGAAGAAAGTATGAAAAGCCTGTAACACGGTGGGAATTTTTTTTTTGTAAATATTAATATGTTCTGTTGTTAATTTTATTGTTTATATAAATGAGTAATATGAGCATATTTGTTAAACACAGAAGCATTCAATATTTTTTTAGTATAGTAATTTTAGGTGTTTATATGAAATATTCTTACACAAAGCGCTCGATGTTTTGCATATGGAAACATTCGAAAGGCCATGTCCTGAGAATTCGTGTGTTTTATTGTGCTGATGTTGCATGAAAAAGTCGGGCATATTAAGAAGATATATTTCGGTATGTCACAGTTTGCGTGGTGGTGTCTGGACAATTGTGTGTAGGTTGTAGTCGAATAATGTGTGTGTGGTGTGTGGGTGATACTGTGTAAGAGGCGGTGGTGGATAGGTTGATGGATGGTTATTGATTGATTAGATCCGTAAGAATAGTGGATGGTTTTGGCTCGAGAGGGGGTGATCTTGCCCTGCTGGATGGCGAGATCCGGTGCCGATCTACTGTCCACTAGCAGGGTTTTCCCCAACCAAGTATCACTCTCAAACGGGGCACCGCCCCAGCCAGGACTAACTCTAAGCCCCCTGCCGGTATGTGTGGTAGTGTAGTGCAGGTATATGTGAGTGTGTTTAAGTGAGGGATATGATAGGACAAAGAAGAGGAAGGAAAGATAGCGTGCAGTTTGTGTCCTGGTATTGATCGAAGAAACCACGGAAAACTACCAATCAGAGCAACGGGCTACTAGAAATCTCCTCTAGACAGCGACAGAACTTGGTCAGTGTCAAAAGTCTCAAAGGTAGTGTCAAAAATCCTGCCACCGTCGGATGTCGAACCCCAGGACCTCCTGGTCAGAGACACTGCAGTGACATCAGTTGATGCCTTGAGCCATATCTACCGGTTCCATGGGTGGTGATGGTTGAATGATAAGTGTGGGTGGACGTGAATGGTGGTGACGGTCGGATGGTGGATGGCAGTGGGTGGGCGGTGGAGGTGGTGAGGGTTGGAGGGCGGTGGCGGCAGTGCGAATCGCCGACGGCGGGCGTCATGCAGCGCGGATGGGCGCGTCGCGTCGCGTGGCGTCGCGGAGGCGTCGCTGGGCGCGCCCTGGGCGGCGGGCGCGCGAGCAAACACTCGCCCGCTGCCGGGCATCGCCGCCCTGCGCCGCCGCCCAGCCTCTCGCCCGCCCGCGCCGGCGAAAGCCGCCCGGCCACCTGCCCCGGCACAGAGGGATGCCGCACTACAAGCCCGGCTATTGGGAACCCCCGTTTTGTCTTTATACAGTAAAAAATTACTTCAATGTCTCGAATCCAAAAGTAAATGAACCAATTCGGGATGCCATATAATTCGATTGATTAATTAATATTTTAGTGTTTTCGGGTGTGTCGACTGCTAAGATCATTAGTACCGTTAGTGTAGTGGCCTGTTTTATCGCAGGGATGGCGATTATCTTCCTGGTCGGGATGGCGAGTTCCGGCGACGTCCTACACATAAGCTTGCTGAGATTTTCCCCAACCAGGTAACCTCCCACCAGAACCAATTCGGGATTCCATATAATTCGATTGATTAATTAATTATTTTAGTGTTTCCGGGTGTGTTGAATGCTAAGATCATTAGTCCCGTAAGTGTAGGGTCAGTTTTATCTCAGGGATGGCGATTATATTCCCCGTCGGGATGGCGAAATCCTGCGCCAACTACACATGGGCTTGCTGGGATTTTCCGCAATCAGGTAACCTCCAATCAGTACCGCTTCAGCCGGGACAAGCTCTAAGCGCCCCAGTCGGGACCTGGTCACCATATATTTCGACTCATCTCTCAAAAAATCGCCTCTTCAATCGATGTTTGAATTATTGAACATTGTGCATGAGATGTATCAAGGAATGCTGACATAATTCAAGGTATCAACTTGTTTGAGATAACTGTTTTTGAGAGCTTTAGGTAATGAGATGGTAATGAATGTATGAGATGGACAAAAAGGAATATTATGTTCCACTTGGGTTGTTTTCAAACAAGTCATTTACCCACGAGTCACATAGTAAGTGGTACGTAATTCTTTTACTCCAACTTCTGTAAACATTCCGGTTCCGAAATATTAATACAGTACTTTTTGTTGAAAACAATAAAATACTAAGCAAACTAAAATGAGGAAACATTTGTATCCGATACTACAAAACCAAAAGGAAATGAATTAAAGTAGTATTTAATAGAAAAGTAACGATTGCCAAATACTTTTTGTTATAATAGTCAATAATATTCTATTCTATTACAATACATTAATGGGTCATAATTACGGAAGAAAATATTTTTATAATTACAAAAAGTTATTAATTTATGAAGTTCATTATTTATCATTGTTGTATCATTATTTCTCATGTTTTGTCATGTCATTTCTCATTATGTATCATTATTTGTCATGTTTTCACATTTCTACACAATATCTGAATGTTATAATATATCGTAAGTCTGACATGCCTGGTTAATAGTTTGGTATTCCAAAAAGAATCCAACGATGATCTCACAGATGGCGATTTCTTACCCAAGCGGATGCTCAAAATGCGGTCTGTGGCTTTAATTCAGCTTCCGAAAAAAGCAACACGAATCTGTTTTCTTCCTTCATGTGAGTAAAAGTGTTATTTACCCTTGTAGTTTCAGAGCTGATTTTTTCCCCTATGGGACAAATCACACTGGATGGAACACTGACCTTTAATGAATAAACAAATTGTCTAAAACGACCTTTCTCTCGGAGTTTTATGTTATCCACGCCTTTCAGTCTTCCCATCTGTTAGGAACGTACGCCTTTATTTGCAAATAAGTAAACTTTTTCCATTATTAATTTCGAATAAATTAATGAAATTATGATATAAAAATGAAGGTGTCATCGGTAAAATACTTCGAAATCTTCATTTCAACAATTCAAGAATCAATGACCTGCCTTTATGACAAGCCTTTAAAAAATTTCAATTTTTTCTGATTACTGATTATGCAAGATGACCCATTGTGTGATAATATAAGAGTACTAAAAATCTAATGAACACGTTAATAGTTTTTAATCTGAAAATTTTTAATCTTGAATTGGTGTAGTCTTCACTATCGTCAGTTTATTTTAGTTTTCTCAAATAGCTGCAAGAAACAATTTGTATATTTTACATCGTGACAAATACTTTTGTGTACAGCCACTCTGGTTCAGTCTGGGCTCATTCCTTGACAACCTAAGAGAAAAAAACTAAGAATTACAACTAATAGAAAAAAGTTAAAAATAATAAACAATTGCAACGATAAACACATTTAATCAGAAAAATATCAAATTGTTTTTTTATACAATTTACGCAAGTTGTTGGGAAAAAGTAACCTTAAAAATATTATCTTATCATTACAACGATGCTTTATTAAATAATTTATTTACATCATTTGAATTTAAAGCTTTGAACGAAGATAACATCTTTGATACAACTGCACAAAATCTTACTTGGTTTAAATAATAGTTTGTTTAATAACCTTAAAAAGCAGATAAATTTGTTGATGGTGAACACGAAAGTTCTTTTCGGAATGCTGAATTGTGAGCGAAAGTCACACTTCGAGATAGGTAGAGATATTTAGAGATAGTTACTTCTGAGTTTCGGCTATTTCTTTGTGGAAAGGTGACTTGCAAAGGAATTATGTCGCACGCAAAAATGAAACAAAAAAGAAAGAGGACATTTTAAGTCAGAGAGATACGCACACTACCTCGTACTCACGTCATCTCGTACGAGGAGCTCCAAGAACTCGCAGGAAGTTCGAAGTCATCATCAACATATTGATATAAAAAGGGCGCAGTCATGGATCCATACAAATAACACGTGTATTTGAGAGTTTCTGGAAGTTCACTATTGACAATGCGGTAGTTCACGTATTAACTATTGACATTGCGTTTGACATAATTTTAATGGAGGGGTGTTTGACTAATAAACACCGATGTGAAGAACTGTACCACTAAACAAAACCTCATATTTAATACCAGCGAACGCTGACGCTCAAGGAAAAACACAAATGGTTTAATATTGTGTGTAATGCAGACGCGCCTTCGGGTGGAGGGAACACGCGCAAATACTCGTACGCCTCGGTCGTGTGTTCTTCTGCTGACGAAACACCCTACTTGCCGCGGCTCAGGGGTGGTTCTCCAATTTGTACTTGGCGTCTCCCGCCCAAAGAGAAACGCTTCTCAGTCGACGAGAATCTTCAACTACTACCTTGTGTGCGCTTTTCCTTTTATGCTGTGTTTAAGTTCAAAGAGTATTTTTTGACAGATTCAGAAACAATTGTACGTCGCTGGTTGTTCAAAGGGCTGGGAAATCGTGAAGAGTTTCATCGGCAACCACATTGTACAAACGAGCAGACCTAAATGTGATGCTATTTCGAAGTTCTTTTTCATTTCTTTCTGTAAACTTCTCTAAGGAAGCGAATGATTTTAAAGGTTAAGTTACAGTATTTTAAATGATGCTGTTTAATATTATACAATTTCCGAAATAAGTATATATATATATATATATATATATATATATATATATATATATATATATATATATATATATATATATATGGTAGTAGGGGAAATTGTAACTCAATGCCGCACATTTACAGGTTTAATGTTTAGTTAGGAAGTAAACTGTACCGGAACTATGATTTCTGATAGACTCAAATAACGTTTACAGTTTGTAAAGGAAGACAACCGTGATTCACAGTTTTCTCCAGGTCTACTCATCGGTCTCTAAAATCATTTCTGGAATTTCAAAATGGTTCAAGCTTTTGTCAACGAGTTTCAAGAAACTCGTCAGCAAGTTGCTCTGCCCTCTAATAATAATATAAGAAAATTTGTCAAACCAAACTATAAAAAAAATCTTCTACATGAATCGACCTCAGGCAGCGGCAATCGTATGTACTATTATGACGCTGTTTAATATCTCTCTGCACTAAAACAGATTTGCGAATGAATAAATTAATAATAATAATATAATTTTACTTATAATAATTTCAAGAAGTTCGAATATCAAGTGGGAAATTAACCCTTCCTAACAAAATTCAAACAAACATTTTCCTTGAAGGAATATAAGCCTTTCTTAATTTCTGATTTGTCTGAATAAGTGATTATTTCAATGACACTCATAGGTACTGTTGTTATACGGAACCCAACTCATTCTATTTTGAAGCAACACAACGCATATATTATCAACGTATCATCAACGGGGGCGGATTTATATGATTTTGCATATTTTTGTCCGTTGCTTCAGTGCATAACTAATTTCTTGACATATTTGGACGATTTTTCCTGTTGCTGCACATTCGTGTAATTATAAATGCATATTTTGCACATTTCGTTAAAATACAAACTTATCTATAAAATGTTTCATCTTTTCATATAATCTTTTTATCCGGAGCGTTCATTGATATGAAAGAGCTAGTCACAGTTTTTTTTATATAGATGATAAAATACTTCTGCAAATGTAGGATATTTCTCGATAACGTGTTTTTTAAACCAGTCTGAAGAAATACAAAACATACAATGTACTACTTCACAAAGATGAATATTTACTTAAGTTATTTCTCTCGAGATTTAGGCTAGATTAAATTAAGTTCCAAATTTGTTTCTCCTGAATTTGATCAAGAAAGATTCATAGAGGTAATTAACTATTGTTATATTTAATTGCATATTAAACTGCATATTTAAGAATTTTAGATCATAAATGCATCATCATTTAGATCATGTATTTTTAAAAGCATATTTCAAGACGTTTAGGGCTTAAAAATCCTCTCCCTAATCATTATCATATCTTATTAATGCCGTATTCAAAATAAATCCTTGAAGTGTACGTGGCAACGTGTATGTAAAAATATTTTTATTTTTAAATGTGTTAGAAAGTGCGCGTGAAGGGATTGGTTGCTAAATTAGTAGAACAGATGAATCACTTCGTATATGTGTGAAACGTTATGAGAAACCGAGATGCGAAAATATCTTTAATGATTCCAGGAACTGCAAGGAAACGCGAGTGCAAAAGCAGTGCAAACTGTCATCATTCGCGTGGGTTTAGCCATTACATAACATAATGTTTGCTGTTTTCTTTATATTTCAAGGTCATCGCAAATCTAACCTGTTTAATTAAACTTCACTTACCTCTCATAACTTTAACATGTGACTGACACTCCAGAACAGGAAATTTCACATCGGCATGCGACCTCCGGAAGCAAAAATGTTGTTCTCGTGTTGTCTTCACGCACTAGGATAATCAAGATTTATCTTCGTATAATGATATTCATAAATAAAACTTGAAAGTACGATTAAGTTTACCGTGCAAATTGCGTCGTTGTTTGCGCTGATTATTATCGAGTACTATAAAATACGTTATAAACAGATGTACATGTAACGGACTGGTTTCATGTTTATGAAAATCTCTGACATTATTAGTATTGAAGAGATTAATTACGATGAGTTTGGAATTAAATGAGTTCGGAATTTGGTGAAATATATGTTTGGTTAATCTAAGAATTATTGTTACCACCTAAAACGATATCATAGAAGACTACGACATTATAAACACTGAAATCTGAGCTACACTTTAGCTAAATTGAATCTATTAACCATTCTGAGAATATCTTATAAATCTTATAAATAAGTAGAACAATTCCGCGTAAAGAAAATCATGACTTGCAACGTGTCATGTAATATCAAGTGGGACACTCAATCGTATAGTCCCTTCCACAAGGTCCACCAGTTAGTTTCGCCACGGAGAGACAAGAAATCGACAAAAAATTCACACAGAGTATGGGAAGTCAATCACGCTATCGCTCTCGCACCCACTGCGAACTTGTCAACTCATTTACTGGCGGAGAAGAGAGGGAGCTCCGGGGAGGTGGCGGTGTTCCTCCATTGCTAAATCGTGAGGCCTCGCATCGACTTACTCGTCGACTTGCGGGAGTTTTGACCTCGAGTACCGCCCTAAGCAGTACAACGCCCAAGCCGGCCCAAGAACTTAGCTCACGACTGGCCTCCTGACATGTGTGATGGCGAAGTGATTAAGTGTGTGTGTGCGTTTGTGTAAAGGGACAAGGATGAGGAAAGGAAGATTGCGTACGGTTTGTGGCACTTTATTATGGCTTTGATTCAGGCTTTCGGTCGGTATAGATAGGAGAGACGGAAAACTACCGATTTGATCGTCCGCCCCCTAATGTTTTTCTCCGAGTAGTGTTTGAATTTGACCTAGTTGCAAAGCTAGGTCAAATCCGCCACCTCTGGGACTCAAACCCTAGGACCTCTGGTCAATGACTCTGTGCCATCACTAGCGGTCAATCAATCCACTGTAAATCTCTGCATACGCAGAGGAAGGCATTGTTCTAAGCCGTTCGCCTATTGTTTGTGAATCGTCAGAGTCTCCTTCCTCGGGCGCGGCGCTGTATCATTCCTGCGAGGCATCGGAAGCGCGCGAGCGAGCGAGGGGGGTGGGGTGAGGTGGGGTGGGGGTGGGGGAGGGGTGCGGTGGAAGACGTGACGCACGAGGCCGCCGTGGGCGCGGGCGAGGGGCGTCCTCGCGCCGGTGCCCCGCTGACTGGCCGTGCGGGCAGGGGGGCGGCGGCCGCACACGCGGTCACTCAGGTGCGACGGGCAGCGGGCAGTGGGCGGGGCCGGGCGTCGGCGGGGGGAGGGGGGCGAGGCAAGGCGAGGGGTCGGGGAAACCCGCCGCCAGGCCGCGTCGCGCCGCCCGGGACCGCTTCCAGGAGACGAGACGGCTGGCGGCGGCGTCTGCCCGCTCGACGGCGTTATTGCTTCCAATTACCGCCCGGCCGAAGACGCGGCGCGACGCTGGCGGGCGGGGAAGGCGCGCGGAGAAGACGCACAGTGGGCGGAAAGCGAGTCGGGCATTTTCCCGAAACACCGATCTATCGGTTTTGAAATATTCCCAAAGCAGTATACGATATTGAACAGACGAGAAATGTACCGGTGTTTTGATGTGAAGTTTTTATTCGTGAGCACTACTCAAAGTCAAACAGAAATAAATTAAATGAATAGCAAAGAGTAATATTCAGATTTTAGAACTCATAATCTAGTCTGATCAAAATTGACGTCAAATTCTCAAAATTCGACACGAGAAATTTTATTTCAAATTTACAGTTTCTTCTATAATTTAGTGTTATAATCGTGTTCTGAACTTGAAAGATAGTTTCAATATTGCAAAATTATTAAAATACATTTTCGGTATCAGTATATCGATGTAAAAAATAACAATATTTTGATAAAAACCGTTTAATCCTTGCCAAATAAAGTGGAAAGTTTAGATCGGAAGGTTAGAAATTCGACTTTTTTTTTATAAGTTTGAAGCTATAAAAGAAGGACATTGACTAATTAAAAGCGAACAGACACTTTGTTAGTTTGCGGGGAATGTGAACATATGGCAACATACTTAAACTCGTAAGGTATAATGGATGTAGCGACACTGGTGGTTCACGATGTCTCTAGTTTATCCAAAAATATTTCGATGATAGAGGAGGGGCATTTCGATCCGAATAAATTGAGGATATTATCAATAAAATGTAATTAAATTGAAGATTGTAGAAAATAACCAGAAAATACAGAAAAGAGGGAGAGAAAGATACATTCACAGTAAAGTTCTGTATGGACAATTTACAGAGCAGAAAGTTAATTGCAACAAACAAAATGAATATTCGAGACACTCTCAGAAATATTGCAGGATACAGGAGAAATTCAAATTCAACTTGGCATAATTAAGAATATATTAAGTCACGAAAGAATGCAGAAGCTATGTACTTGAATTCTACTCTATTGCGTTAATCGGTGAGATCACATGTAATTCAGACATCAAAAATATCGAGGCGAAAGTTGTATAACACAGGCAACAACAGCTAGTTACTTTTGTATTGAAACCCATACCTTTATTCGAGAAGACAAAGATAAAACACCAGAAAAAAGGATGACAGTATTCACCAGACCAGCAAGGCCAAAGAGGTCAGCGAAAGTATCAACTGTACTCAGACGACGAGTACACAGCTAGAAGAAAGGTACCTGAAGCTGCCAACGCGGTGCACCGGCGTCGACAGGCAAGTGAGAAGCCTATTCTCCTAGGACCTTCTACAACGTCTAAACATAATAGAAGAGATTGAAAGTATGAAGGAGCAACTCGACTGCAGGTGAACCGCGCAGAAAAAAAAGATCTTCCTCTGCGCATGCACTAAACATTTTATTGGCAGCTATTTCCTCTCCACAACAATCGCCTGGCGCCAGGCAACTTTCTCTCTGACGTTGAACACGATGTCACGCGTTCGGTGTCGGTAGAAGTCCAGGCTCTTCGCACGCATAGGGAACCAATCGCTTGTCATCAAATCGTTTCATAGCCCCTATCGCTCTCGCAGCTGCCCATCAACTCACCCGTTCGTTGACGGTCTCTCGGACGGAGAGAAGACGGAGGGTTTGGAAGAGAACGCTCCGCAAGCCACATCACAGATTTCTTCTACGCGGTCCATCTCCACGAGGCTCTATGGCCTCCTACTCTCGCACTCTTTGCCACTGTGAAAAAGGGGCCCCGCGGGTCGCGGGGTTCGAGGCACGGGGTCCCGGCGTCATATCCACGTCACACACTTAAGCGCCATGATTCATCACCGGCGACATCACCGCCCGCGGAGCCCACTCGAGAAAACAAACCGCAAGTTATTACGTCGCCGCAATTCTCTCAATTCCGCACAGAGTAGGCGCCCCCCCGCCCTGCCTCCCGGCGCTGGAGTTTTTGCAGCCGTTCCAGGAGCGTGCGAGCACGGCCTAAATATAGGCACTAACTTCATCCCGGTTCATCCCGCGCGCGTGCGAGCGAGCAAGCAAGCGAGAGAGCGGGCGCCCTGCTCGGTGACGTCACGGGATCGGTGACGCACCCCTGCAGCTTTGAGAACCCCCCGCGAGGAGCGCTGCGGGTCGGTCGCCCTGGCGAGACGCGTCGACGTCACTGACGGGTCGTCACCCTCTAGACAGCCTCTCACCCCCCCATCCACCGAGTGAATGGAGAATAGATGGGGAGAGGACTAGCTAGACGCGTCGCTCAGGCTGAAGGAAGCATCAAATGGAATATGCGATTAGGGCACCTAGGAACATTGTTGTTGATACATATATTTTTTCCTCAATTTACTTTCAAAACATTTGCAATGTTCTGAAATGGCTGAATTAATTAGAGTGCCTACTGAAGCAACATGCTCTATAAAATATATATTAAATTGTTTTGCAGGATTAGACAATTAATTAATTTCTAACATCAAAAATAAATTAAATTAGTGACATCTAACAGAGGTTTTACACTGTTTAATTCGTGGGAATACTTCAGCTTAGTTTCAAGAAATAAAGAAAGGTAAGTAATCACATGAAATTGTGTCACATGGGCATACCTAAAATATGGTATATCAGCAACTAAGTATATCACGTAATGTAAATTATAAATTCCGCGATGAATAAGCAAACGTTGAACAAATGGTACACCTCTAAGTGGTCGTCACATATATTTGTCCGATGTAATTTGTATCAATCAAGCATTGGTAGAAGTTTTGGGGGCATTATATTACATTCAAACACTGTACCATACCTACTCATGAAGTTTGTAGACAAGAAAAATTGTAGTTAAATTTTACAAATTATGTTAAATGCACGAAATAGGTTGTCAAAAATACTCAAACAACAGTAAACTATTCGAAACAATAATTGTGATACAATGGATCACCAAAATATATGTATTAAGAAAACGGTTTCTCGGATTACACACAGAGACAAAAATAATATTACGAAGAGGTTCAAATTATTTAAATCACCTTTCGCTCACCGTTGTCCGTCACCCTAAAAGCTTTTCCTAACCCCACTCGCCGCCTTCTCTTGAAGAGCACTCCGCGCACAAGCCAAGCAAAACTTCCCCGATCTGCCGGCTGAGCTCCCACGAGGAGTCCTAATCCGGGGCTTCCCCCTTCCCGGTTCATCCCGCGCGCGCTCCGCCGCGTGACGTCACGAGATTCATGACGCACCCTCGCATTGTTCTCCAACCCTCCGCGAGGGGCGCTGCGCGAGCGGGTGCGACGTCACTCCCGGGCCGTCAGAGGCGGCCAGGCGCCCGCCGCCCGCCCGGGGGAATCGATGTGGACGGTGACGCAGGCCGGCATCGACGGGGGCTGGGGGGGGGGGGAGGCCCCTCAGGTGCGCAGCCTCCGCGCACGGGCAGCCCCCGGGCGCGCATTGATTGCGATTTGATAGTCCCCCCCGCCCCGCCCCGCCCCGCGCCGCCCCCACCCCCGGCCGCCCACGGCTCCGGGCGCCCGCGCGCGTGCTCCCACGCCCGCCCGCCTGTAATCCGCTTGCGTAGGAGGGTTATTCTTACTTTCACCCGGGAGGAGAGAAATTATCGAAAAGGCGGGGCGGTCGCTCACGGGGCCCACTCCGAGCCAAATATACTACTGTGGAGGGTTATTCTTGGGGGCGCGTGCGTAAATTCCCTTCGCGGGTGTGGGAGGCTTCCTATTTGGAGGATGTCACTCTCGTGCGGTGGGTGTGGGGTGAGGAGATGCGTGAACACCCACGCCTGTAGACGCATCACGTGTCAATTTATCCACGGAGAAGCATCACGCGAGTTTATTTTCAGAGAGCATTCGGTTTTAAAACTACAAAGAATTCTGTGACCTAAAGACATTGACATTGTTTTTATAAAAATATAATATCTCACGATCAAAATAGACAGGTGGGTTACAGGTCATTACTTGCTGTCATGTAGGCGACTAAAAATATTTTACACAAGGAGAAGGTGACAATAAAATTAAAACGTGACTCAGAATTCTATATTTCATGTTACGTAATTACTTATCACTAGGGCCTGGATAATTATGTAATATATTTTCTTAACCTAAGTCTGTCAGGTCGAATCAATGACATATTCACGTTTCATATCGATTAGTGCCAAAAAATGTTAACTTTTTAGTACATATTTTTACAGAGTTTACCTGAAAGTATATATAAATACATATTTTACCCAAAATAACATATTTTTACATACTACAGAATTTTTCCTTTTGCTGCATTTAAAAAAATCTTAGTTTTTCCTAATTGTTTTTGATAAGGAATCTATCACACAAACAATTCAACATTGTCATTTTTTTCTGTAGCCTCCTCTCGAAAATGCGGCTATTGCATCGCGTAGAAATGAGTCTGTTTATAAAAATCGACGGTAATGCAAATAAAAGGGCAAGGCGACGACACAATCTATATCTTCTGGTGTGTTAGATTTGTGCTCAAATAACGCAGAGAATAGAAATAAAGTTTTGATTTGTAAAATGATTCCATTAGAACGCGATATCCCGCACCCACCACGCAACTTTCAGGAATCTCCCTTGACCTTGATACCTTTCATCAGAAACTCTACGCACCATCTCAGAGGTGCCGTTCACAATTTTCTTTCCCTGATTGTCATACTCTAACCTCCGCCCTTGTTTGTAAATTATCTCTTTGAGCCGAAAACCTGAAGTAAAATCGAAATCTTGATGTTGCACTGAAGCTTTTGGATTAAACCTTATGGGGCAGTGATACGCTGAGTGAGAATTTAGCATAGGCAAGCCCAATTTTTCAGAGCAGTTTAGCAATATCTCTTTGGGTAAGAACATCTAAAGTGGAATTTATACATTTTAATTAAAAATTCCGAAGAACAAAACCTCTCTGACATGAGAGTAAAACTGAAGAACTTCACAGAAGAATTCAAACACTTTTCTGCACGTGGAAAAAACACTACTTTGCCGGGTACATAAAACAAATGTGGCTTGTGTTCAGCGATTTAAAATTTTGCAACGTACATCCACATGTTATCAAACCCGTATTTTGAAAATTAATATCCAAACCCCAAAACAGTTCTTATTGACTATCGTGATCGTCAAAGTATTGAGTCTCAAATCTCACTTTTGAATTAGTTTGTGTTGTGCTATGGTTTGTGCCAACATTCCTACATGGAAATTAAGCAATCCAGTGCTACGTGAATTTATGGAAAAATATCTACATGGAAAATTCCACACGAATCTAAAATAAGAAAGAAATGCCCTCTATTTGTTTATGAAAACAATGATTTCCATTCAGTTGATATTGGCGATGGCCCCATCTGACTAACAACTGACGAAACAACTGATGTGTAAGGAAATCATATTCGGAACGTTGTAAAAGGTTAAATGAACAGTTAAAGTATAAGTCTATTTTGTTAACTTGTGAAGTGTTACCTAAAATCAAAGCAACCATCAACACATTATCGTAAAACTGTACAAAGGGATTTTTGTGGCCTGGTGGAGTTAAACACAGTGACGTTTTTCTTCTGGTACTAATACAGTGCCCCACACGTGCAAAGCAGCAGAAGCCCTGCAGGTGTTGTATCCAAAATTACTACTTCTAACCTGACTTGTGTATGCATTGTGTTGTGAGAACTGATTAGATCTCAGGTTGATAAAGTTGACGCATTGATTTCCGATACAAAAACCGACTAGAACAAGATGGAGCACCTGGTTTGATTCTATGAGCTATAAAACTCAAAATTTTGATTTTATATATAAGTTATGCATCAATTTGGTTCTGAGGTTGCAAAATTCATATCAAAGCATATTGCTTGATTCTGAAAAGCTGAAAAATTATATTGGCCCATTTTTCAGTAAGCACTACAATTAAATCTTTGGAAACGTCTTCCCTCAAACTTTCCGACAGCCTTGAAATTGCCCAATCAGCAGTGGCTTCTTTAAAAACTGTTCAGTTATCATTCGAGGATCAATAGAGGATCTAGTGAAGAAAAGGAGGTCTTCCGTTCTGGAGAAAACCCCAGATTCGAGATAATTTGTGCTAATAATGCAGCGCTATGAGGGGACAATTCCATCACACTCTATATTGACTACTCGCCAGAGGATCTGTGCACGTTTAAAATGCAAAAGTGACTTCGTGCAATGTAAAACGCTCATTTAGTCAATACAACGCACTTTTACAAGATAATAAGAAAAGTTTCATTACTGAAAATTTGAAAGAAATTGTTTCTAGTTATTACAGAGACAGTTGTAAATAATAGAATTATGAGGAGTATAATGTTTAATTTTGGTCTTTATATTAATGAAACAGAATATACACTAAAATAAAAAATGTTTTAATACAAAATAATTGATATATAGATAATTAATGTTACATATTTATTACTTTTTAGTACATATTTTTGTATATTATAGTACATATACATGTACATATTTTTCTAATTTTAGTACATAATTATCCGGGCCCTACTTACCACATATTCTCGTAATTGTAATCGTATTGTTATTGCTAAGAGCATACTAAAATATCAGTTTCTTATGCTACACCAAGCAACAACAGCACAGTAGTGTGATAGATCACAATGTTTGAATGTAAATATAGAAATATTTAAAAAATATTTAATGTTTTAGTTACCATTTGGACTGGATAATTCTAAAAAAACTAAATATGTCTGTAGCAAATATTGTACCTCAGCTTCTGGATCAATGACCCCCATTTCGATCAGGTTTTTCATTCAGTTTTCCTGATCCTATGAGCAAATGCTTAGATGGTCATTTGTTTTCCTTCTGGATATAAACGTAACTTCACTCTTTGTTCACGTTTTATAGAGTTCAGTGAGAAATATTGTAATTCAAATTATTGTCTACATGTTCTCGCAGCAGTAAGTCGATCCTTTCATGAAGGGCGTGATGAGGGATAATAGCAAATATTGGTAGCCGATTTGAATGTGTAACTTTGTAATACACGGGAGCAAATATTTTCTTATCAATTCTTGCCAGAAACGCTCGTTTGCTTCTTTTTCAGAATTCAACTTGTCTAGGGACCAGGGTAGGGATCGCAGAATTTAAGAAAACGTTCACAGTATAAACTTCTCTTTATGGTACGAGTTTTTAACTATCGTTGAAGACAAATTAATAAATAAAACGTATTATTTTCAGGCACGAAATTGAAAATAAAGTTTAATAATTCGTTTGTGTGTAGTAAATTTAATTGAATCATATCTTTGAGTGAGATATTCGAGAAACTCATCTGATGCATATCATTAAATATCATTAAAACGAACAAAATTTCTCCGTTCAACATATTTAATCAACAGACCTAATCCTAATCAAAATAAACATATTTAACATGTTGATACTTCCTCTAAAATAACGTACAATTTTGTATTAAAATTAAGTAAAATAGTGCTGTTAGCTTTTCAAAATAGAGACTGTGTGGAAATATTATTATTTAAGAGACTGATAGGGGATTTAACTTTTGTTAGCATTACAGCATAGTGTAATGATCTATCATTTCGAGACAAAACCTCCCAGATGCAACTTTACAAAATGTGACAAGGAAGAAGCTTGTGTATCGATTACAACGGTGCCAACAGAAAACATTTTACAAGTCAAAGTTAAAATAAAGAATTATAGCGCGTGAAATTTGTGAAAATTGAACATAATCGTCCGGTAGAACAGAAATTATGAAATTAAATAAAACAAACGGCATCAAATTCGGTCAACGCATTCGGAAGATATAAATTGAAATAGAATTTGAATTTCTAATGTAACATGAACAGAATATGGCCATTGTTGAGCTAGTAAAGAGAGATTGTAAACATGGTTTTTTAAGAATTGTAACAAAACGCACAAACCGATTTGGCTGAAACATTGGGAAACAATAGATTAAAACACGGGGAAAACGACAAAATTAGTGTCAACCTTGTCGCATGTTCGGAAGCAAAATTATAACATAATATTTTGGAAATTTGCAATGAACTAGAGGTATAAACAAATGACGCCATGTTACGAAGAGAAGAAAGTCATTAAGAGAAGAATTAACTACAGATTAAAAGCAAGCGAGTGGCAACTATTTTGTTCCAGAAGCTTTTTGTAACAATGCAAGTTGCTGAAAAAAAAATCGATGTGAGAGACAGATGTGTCGTAGGTACCGAAGAGAATGGTTCGTGTGCGCGAAATTGGCGCGTAGTTAAATTTCTTTCGAAAGTGTGGTATTTCAAATAGGGAGTAAAGTTGTTATATTTATTGGAATTTTGAAGTGTTAGCAAAAAAAATAAATTCGGGAGTAATTTTTTTTCTTGAGTGAAAATTTTTGTGATTACGGACAATTAGATTTTATTATTTATTGTAAAGAAATTATACGCTTCAGACATCTCGTTATAAGATACAAAAGAATAGATGCTGAGATCGGTACAATGGGACGTTCATTTTTGAATGTAAATTGACGTAAACAATATTAATTTCGAGAAATGACGTGTTTGATGAAACGCGAAAAATAGTTTTTTTTGTTTTGTTTTGTTTTGCCGAACAGTACGCATCGAGTACATGCAATTTTATCAAACGGTGACGGACTAGCAACTGAGTAATATAATTTATGCGGACAATGGCGGTTCGCGGTAATTGGTTTCCGAAGGCGACAGCGAGAAGGAGTGGACGGCGACCGCGCATCGGAAGGCACGGGACGGCGGCCACCGGACGTCATTGCCACGAGAGCTGAGCCGCAAAACAGGGATGTGACACGTGTGTGTGTGTGTGTGTGTGTGTGTGTGTGTGTGTGTGTGATTTTCTTTGCAGACATTTCATCTGAAGACGCATTCCGTAGCTGAAAAAAGTTTGTTGAAGACCAAGATTTGTTGAATAAAATTAAATTAAGAAATGGTAAAAAAAAAATCAGGGAATCCGCATTCGATGTGTGAGCGAGGTTTCATATTGTTTTGTTATTATTATGCGTGAATGAGTTTCTTTGTTGTGTTTTGTTTTTTTGTATGTTTATGTCATAGGATTACTGTGTACCAGTGTGGAGGGAGAGATGGTGAGTTGTTATCGTATATGATGAAAGCAGGAAAAAGCCCGAAAGCAGTAATAAATGAATGAACAAAAATATTGATCATTTTTACCAATTGAGAGCATGCGTCGTCATTTACTATAATACCCTAGCACGCACAATCCAGTCACCTCGCTTGGATTCCTGTATAGGACCACGACATTATCCACGGCTGCAGGTTATGAGAAATTTTATAAAAACTAGCTAGCTAAAAGGGGCAAACGAGAGGTTCGATTAAGTACGAGTTCAAAATATGGCACCCAACAGTCTGTAATACTATAATATAAGAGGAGATTAGCCAGGCAATAGTAGCAGAAAATCAAAATGACGCGCCGGGAATTACTTAATCCAATCATCAAGTTTATACAAATATAACAGAATCATTTTATATCAACATAACTTACTAAGTAAGCTGGGACATGTCACGATTCTTAATATTAGATTTTAATGTTTGTTACAGTGTTCAATTCAGGATGCATCTCGCCTGCGCGCTATTTTACCACTTCTTCAATTTTGTCCGAAAGTACGAAAACAGTTTTAAAATTTTACTTGGGAAAACAGATTCATCAGGTGAAGTCTATCAAGGAGACAAACGCCGTTTTGAGATCAAAAATCGAGTCGCAGGAAAAAAGAGCTCGTGCGTAATTTCGGCTCATTCTTTCTGGTAGTGGAATGATAACGGAAGATCTTAGAAGTAAAATGTATGTAAAATAAGATGTTAGGACATGGAATATTGGTGGTATCTACACAATTAGTTCAATTTTCTTTTTGAAATCAGTTTCCAAATCGGAATTGATATTTTGAGTAGTGCCTCAAATAACTTTTTGATGGTATTCGAAGGAAGACGGAAATATCTGAACAAGATATATAGTTTTATACGACTATTACAGATGATATGAGACCGTTTGGTTGTGTTACAGCATCACTAGTTTGATAAGTGGAGAAAAATATATTGAGATTGAAAGGGACGAAAAAGGACGAACCGACTGCCCGGCTTGCTTGCCTGAGAGCACGGCCTCCTCCCGTGCCGCCCTCCTCTTGAGGTCGCCGGGTTTGGCCGTTCGGCCGCGTCGAGGTTCGGGTGACGCAACTGGGGGGGATCAGGTACTTTTTCCGAAATTTCACTTTACGCCGCTCCTATTCATCCGATTTGCATGATTGACACGGCGTTGGATTCAGGAAGCACGTCGTCATCGCGCTATAAGCCCACATTTTTTAATTTCTTCCCGGAACTATGAGAAATCATTTTAAATTTTTTTGGAAATATTTTTTTAAAAAAACGGCATCGTAGTGTGAATTCTATTTTAAAAAGGAGTCCAAT
>BLKR01011293.1:0-35098 GCA_011170035.1 Teleogryllus occipitalis
TTTTGTCGAAAATCAACATTTTCTTGAAGAATTACATAAATTTCTCTTACTGCATAGTAGATTCAGAAAACAAATCAATACGTAAACAACATTTTTTTTTAAAAGAACCCTCTTACATATTTTCTGAATTTCTTTTAGCTCCAATAGAACATTGATTGCTAAATAATATGTCCGTAATGCCGAGTTTCATTAAAACCTCTGGAATTTCGAAAATTGTAAAACGTGTTCCATACCTCCCAAAAATAGATTATTAAAGACATAATGTCTTTCTTAATACAATCTGTTCCTCAATATTAGTTCTTTAAAACACTGCACACGCACTTTTTAAAATAATAGTAGTTTTGTGCAATTTTTAATTATATTGTGACTGTGTGCTGCAACATTTGGAATGCCATTTTCATTAAAAATTTGAATTTTCAAAAAATTAAAGAAATGCATTTTTTAACACCTTGTGCTTTATGTAGGATTTAAAAGCCCCAAATAGGAGATTTTCAAGTAATGGCAGAACAGATAATGGGACAAATTATAGTAGTAGATGACCATTACCTGTAATATGAAAAAATGTGCCATATGCAGTTATAGTAATACCGGTTTCTTCTATATTATATTATATGGAAATTATTTAAATAAAATGCTTAGAAAGAAAATTGAGCTACATTATATTTATTTAACATCAAAAAGGAGTTAAGGGGATCAGAAATGGCCTATCTTGCCAACGTTAATGTAAGGAACATTTTCTCAGAAACTATTTAATTTGCAGACTTTAAATATTATCAGAGTGTTGATTCATTATTTATAAGAATTTTAATGAAGCTGTGCTTAAAAAATATTGCTAGATTTTTACATAATTTTTTTTCCATTGTAATCGGTTTTGTTCTTAAAAATACTAATATTTATAAGAATATTGTCTAAAGTATTTAACATTTTATAAATCCATCCCGTTAAAGTATATAAACTGGTGTGCTAGATGAGCTGTTCAAATTTGAGTATCCTCCTAGGAGAGAAGTACTATTATTAAAAAAGATTCTCTCGGGATAAGTTGACAATTTTGAAATTATGGTAATTCAGTTTATTGTAACATCACAAAATACGTTCAGTGCATAATAATGGTATTAACTTCCTTTCATTCAAGAAGTGTGTAAAATGTCTTTAAATAGAATTAAATATAAACAAAATTTGGTTTAAGAATATGTGGTAGTGACCTTACCCTTCCATGGGTTCATTAACCTGACTTTGCCCCAGGGTACAATCCATCTTTGAGACAGCTTCTCTTATTTTCACCAAGTTAGTGAACCCTATTTTTCTACCTTTAAGCAAATAGTCTCATGTTTTTGAGAATAAAGAAGAAACTCTGGAAAATCACCAACTTATATTTTGTTTTTACAAGTTGTTGCTCACTTGATTCACTTTCGGAATTAATCATTTTCAGTATTAATAATTATACTTTGCTTTTACAAGTTCTTGCTAACTTGATTCACTTTTAGTATTAATGATGCTAATATGCCTTTGATGTCAAATATATTGCCTTAAACATTTAGTTTACTACTAAGAAGGAATCATATGAAATTGAAATAGCATTTAAAAGTTAGAACACAGGAAGCTTAAGCAAAAATTTTAAAATTTACGCAATAATAAGTCTGGATTTACCTTTCGGGTACCTCACATCCTTTGATTTTAATAAAAGGTTGTAGAAAGATAATCTAATAAAATCCTGTGGAATTAAACAATTATTCTACGAAAATGAAATGAAATTTTGACATTTCAAACCAAGAAATGAAAATGGTTTGTGAATTTAATAATGCTAAGGTTGAAAAACAGTTTTTCCATTTACTGAAACAAATATGAAATAAAACTTCAAAAAGCTGAAGATCTATTTTTTGATAGTTTCCATTAACAATTTATTTAGAGAATTATTCATTGTAAAAGTAATAGTAGAGGATACATTTACATTAGGACCAAGGTAAAACATGAGTGCAACACAGTACAAAGAGGTACAGAACAACACAAGCATTTTACTTTGATCCACTAAATTTATAATGAGATAAAATTCAAATAAAAATTTAATTGTAATGAACTGTTGTGCCTTGGACCATAAAATTTATAACAAGTTAAAGTTATTACTATTTTATTAGCAATCGAGTTACTATTTTGATAGCAATAATAAAAATCAAATCTGTAGTTCATTTTCCAATGCAAATACGTTATCTGTAACTTGGGAACGAAAAATATCTAGTTTTCAAATGTTGCTAACCTCACTTTGTTGGTACATTTTTCACTATTCAGCTATTTAATTCATTATTCAGCTGGTTAAAAGGGAGGGAAAACATTCTGAAGCTCAAGAAAATATGCACAGATTGTAAACCTACTTCTCCCCTATTCGTCACTTACAGTTTGTACAGTTCTTTGATGGAAATAAATCAAAATCAAATTTGAATAAAAATCAATATTGAATAGAAAAATATAATTTCAACAGCAGTCGATTAATTAATTGATTACATAGTGTTTCGGGATTGGATCAAGCACTGATCTACACGGTGGCTTGTGGGTTTCCCATCTCCAGATATCTCCCAACTGGGGCACCTTCCCAGCCAGCACAGTCTCTATGCCTAAATAATAGTGAGATGAAAATAACGACAAGTCATAAGAATCCACTGCTAGTTAGAAGGCTTTCATCAACATATTCATACCTTGATGAGATTAATATTTTATCTACCTATCTCAAATTGTCATGTACAAAACACAATTTTAATCTTTTTTAACCCACAATAGGATTTTTATAATGGCAAGTATAAAACAGTAAATTATATACTTACATTTAATTAAAAACATTATGACTGAACTGTTAGAAGAATTTGAGTTTTGTAGTGCTCCCGTATGAGAACAGTGATATTAAATAGGTGGGTGAAAATTGAAAACACCTTTAATGAAAATCCTCATAAATCTAAGAATTTTAATCTGATTCACTTATAAATACATCTTAATTTTGGTAAAATAATGCAAATCCCTCAACATTTGGATTTCTATGTCATTTAATTCATTCATAATTTGATCCAAATGCCAACCATGTTTGTTATAGTAAGTGGCATGTACATTAAACTGTTAGACATAAAATTAGAAATAGTTTTGTTACACAACCTGGGCTTGAATTGTCACGAGGCTTGAGAAAAACTACTAACAGGAATAACATTTTGATGTCGTTTGGTTGCAATTTAAATTGTGTTCACCTTTTAGAAAAGCACAAAAGTTCATTGCCATAATCTCAAGAATTTACATTGTAACATTGCTGCAAAATAATCAAATAGCAGTACCAGAATTATAAATACAATCAGAAACAACCCATTTTGTGATCACAGTTTCCACTTTATTTTCATTAAAAGATACTCTTCGTTTTTGTTTAATGTTTCCAAAACACTTTCAATCTCAATCACAGTCTAAGAAAGATATTTTATACCCAGATATTCAATTCTACTTTTCTCATAAGAGAATATTCTAATTTGCATGTATATGTCTCTACAAATGCAAAACTTACAACAATCATAACATGAAGAACTACGAAATTGTACACCTTTCTGATACCAATAAATTTTGAATAATATTTTTAAACATGATAAAAATGTCATGAAAACACTTGGTGAACAATGTAAAACAATTGGGACATGTTCACAGTCCTGTTTTTTGTTTTGTTGTTGTTGTTGATGTTGTTTTAAGGTTGCTTTTCAACATCATCGGTCATACAGTGACCACTATGAGTTTTAAACTGTGGGGGGAACTGTAGTGTGAACATGTAAGGACAACACAAATGCACACAAACATCCATGCGCAAGGTGGGATTCGAACCCATAACCCTTCAAGGCAAGGCTGCTATGGCCCTTCAGCATCACGGCTATCTAGGCCAGCCACAGTACTGTTTATTCCATTACAAATATAATTAAAATCAAAGAATCAAAAAATATAATTGCTATGAAATAAAATCAGATATTACTCTATCTCTCTGCAACCCAACAATCTGAATCAGTTGAATATTTAAATCTGACCAGCATTGAAAAATTGTGTGCTCATATGAAACTAATGGGTCTAAATAATCTACAGCATTGTTTCTGAAAAATTCTCAAAATTGTTCGGAACATAATGTGAAACAATGAAGTTATTCATTAAGAAACTTTTTGACAGAGTTCACTCCTCTCTATCAATTCTACCTTATTACTTAATGATTTAATTTTTAAGAAATATTGAAAAATCCTTGTTACTTTTGTCATACTTTTCCTGAGTTAAGCTCTGAAACCACCATATCAATATTGTAGAAAGAGAAAGATGTTTCCAATTCAAACTTATTAGGCCAATTCTGCTTCGAACCACCGATTTAAAGTTTAGTAAATGACAGTAAACAAATTAATATTATCTTAAAATGGCGAAATTTTGGAAAGACTAATAAACAGAATTTTACAGGAAATGAATGGGATTTCTCAAGATGTCCTGGGTCCTACCAATTTTCATTCAACTATCATTTTCTTCTTGCAAGATTACATTACATTCAGAGACACAAAATTTTATTTAAAAAAACTTGAAATGTTGAATATATAATTCAGAAATCTTCATCATGAATTAACGGGAAAATGAAACAATTGCATATATCCCTTTTTCTTCTTGAATAGCGAATTCTCCTGAATTCTTTCCATTTTGAAGTCCTTTTTTTCCCTTTGTTTTTGCCTGTTTTGGTCTGTTTTAGAATAAACATTTTTCTCTTTTTACAATCTTTTAGACAATGGACAGAATTCTCTTCCTGTCTAATAAGATGATTATGGTAAATCAATGCCTGGGTAATGGTGGGTAATTTATGCTCGTGTATAATAAACAGAGTATATCTTGTAATTTAATAAGTAATGTGAAGACAATTACTATTTTCACAATAAATCTGCAATTCAAAAGGAACATATTTAAAAAATTCAATGATTATATTCAATATATCAATTTCTCCAACTTTGGATTGTTCAAAATATATCAGCATTAATGCAGATAAACGCAAAACACTTTTATTACACTTTTCTATTAAAAGTAATTTTATATAATAAAAAGCTGTTATTTTGTAATTAAATTTTAAAAAATAGTTCATGAAACTCAAAAACAACAGTTTACAATCAGATCTCATCAACAGCTCACTGGGAAACATCTGACAAGTAAGTAATTAGAAAATCCACAAAATATTTTCCATTCCTAATTATGCAAGCCTGGTTCTCCCATTGCGCAACCCTCTTTTCATTTTTTAAGATGTAATTCATTCAACAGAGTGAAGGTTGTAAATAAAAATAAATTGAAAAATTCAAAATCAAAAATTCACTTTGCTTACATCTTTACTTTATGCGTATAGGACACATAAAACTTGCTTTTAAGAATTTTTACAATCTTGAAGGTAAGAAGTCTCATAAAGAATTTATACACAGACAATTGACATAAACAATTCTCTAGTTCAGGAGTCTTATCATTTTATTAACAACAGTTTCAGGATGTATTGTCCCCATCATCTGGCTAAAAATTAAAAGGAAAATTACATTAAAACACTAAAACATTAAAAGCATAAAACATTAAAATTATTAGAAGTAAAAGTTTTAAACAATAAAAAATTTTAGAAGTAAAAATTATAAACAAAATGAATATGTACAAGTCAGCGCTTACCAAAACTGGGAGAGCTTATAGTATGAAAGTAAAATTATGCACAAGCAAGAAGCTGTTTCAGTAAACATTGGCAGTAGAGTGAATGAAGGAAGTTGTTGGGAGCATCGTATTTATATGAAATGGGATGTTGAGTGGTAGGAAGAGAAGGGGGTGAGGAAGAGGGAGGGGCAAAGGTAACGTGAAAGCTGAGGTGAAGGAAATGTAAATTTGACACAGAAGAAAGCCAATAAGATTTAGTAAGACACCTTAAAACAATGTAATAATGAATCATACAGTTTTGTGAGCTGCTGTATTGAATGAATCATTTATTTATTTTACATCAAAAAACAGTTAAAACTTAGTCTGTATCCATAAAGTTTCCGAGATCAAATGCCAATGCTATTGAATTTCTACGTCAAAGATTTTGAGTTTTGAAAAATCAAAAGAATGGTTAAACTCAATGTAATGTTTGAATACAAATTTCTGATGAAACGGAAGTTCTTTAATGTTTCTTTGGTGCTCATTCACACTATCAAAAGTTTTCTACTTATTTGAACCAGATACATCCTTGGACAATCATTACATTTAATGCTATATACTACATTTAATTTATTTAAGGAGGAAATATAATATTTAACATTCTTAACCATCTTTTTCTTATTTATTGTTTTCATTATAACCAAACGTTGATATTTCTCTTCATGATATGGTCAAGTTTATTATTAATAGTAGGTACAAAAGGTACTACAACAGTAGTTTTTTTTTTCTTAATAATTTTGAGAATTTGTTGTTCTTTTTAATTTCAAGAATTTAACCCTTATATTTACATATTTATTCACAAACCTTTCAGAATAATAATTTTTTGTAAGAACTGCATTAACAACTTGTAAGTTAGTATCATGAAAACATCAATCAGATAGTTTGATAGCACAATCAGTAAGATTATATACAATCCCAAGTTTGGTTTTCTTTGAATACCGCTAACTTGACTCAAAGTTAAAAACTTGGGCAACATAAGTTTCCTTTCTACACCAATTTGTTATAACAGAAGTGTTATTTCTTATTACTGATAAGTCTAGAAAATTTGTTTTCCTTATTATTTTTCTATTGTAAATTTAAGTTTGGATAGAATTCATTGAAGGCTAAAAATATATCACTTACTTATTTACTATTTAATCTTATAATTATGCATAAACCTGTGATACTATTTAACCTAAAATAGTATCAACATAACGGTGGTGAAAGTTTACATTGAATCTAGATAAGATGTTAGATTCTTGCACATTATAATTTCTGAGAAGAAACAACTTAGCATGCCTTCTATTGAAGCACCATCTGTATACTTTATTATTAAAT
Source organism: Teleogryllus occipitalis (assembly GCA_011170035.1). Lineage (NCBI taxonomy): Eukaryota > Metazoa > Arthropoda > Insecta > Orthoptera > Gryllidae > Teleogryllus > Teleogryllus occipitalis. Next base: position 7,006 of record BLKR01011293.1, read on the forward strand.
TTAAAAATAGTATTTTGTAGAATGAATTTAACAGCTATTATAATTTCTTCATTGGGAATGACATAGTAAAAGATTCTTATCAAGTAAATCCTAAAGTTCATGAATAATGAGGTCTCTCGATAGTGAACGAAACATTGATTTAAAGTCCAGTGAAATTATCTGATCTTTCAGTTGTATCTTAAGTATTTGGAGGTCTTCTACTAATCTAAAGCTATTTTGAACTACATAAGTGCAGTCTTGTTGTAACAAAGGTTTCAGTAATTTGTTAAGAAATTTACTAAATTTATAAAAGGAAGAGTTAAATGAACTAATAATGGGATGCATTGAAAAATTATCTCTATGTGCCTTCACCTACCTATATGCTAAACAACAATTGGGAGTAGAGGGATACAATTTATTATATGTTTCTATAATATATTTTAGATTTTTCCAATGTTTCAAAATTTCTTGAGTATCATGTAAAATAGATTTTGAATTGTCTTTCTTAAGAATTTCATAGTTAGATTCATCATCAAAAACCTGACAAAGCTTTCAAATATACATATCTTTACAAATTGCTGCAATGGCAGCACTGTTAACGACTTGCTTTTAAGAAGTTTTTTCCCGTCATTTTACCCCAGAAAATTTTTCAAGGAAGTAAAATTGAATTCCATAGTTAGCAGAATTGGACAGTATTGAAAATACTTGTATTTAAAATATGTATTTTTGAAACTTTTGTAATTTGTATTTTGTATTGAAAATACATATTTAAACAAGTATTTTGTATTTGTATCAAAAATACATACTGAAGTTATTTTGTATTTTCAAAATACAAAAATACTTTTATTGATTCACTATTGAAATGTACAGTCGAACCTAGAAAACATGGACATCAATGACATGAATTTTGGATATTTCTAAGCAATTTTTGATTCCCTGCAACTGTATTTAAAAACACGTTTTTAATCCTTCAAAATTTTGCTTAATCGAAGAAAATTTATTTCCGGGGGCACTTCAAGATATCGATTAAGGCCCAGTCAAATTAGACAAAGTGAGTGAAAAAAATACCGGAGTTTTGAAACTTGACATGATTGTTTGTTCGTATCTACCACATATTATACTAAAAATCCTGAAGGGGTGAGCCAGAGGGGGGAGGGGGGACTTGAAGGTGGTTTTTCAATGTTTTTTGCATTTATCTCTGTAACTATCAATCCTACCAAAAACTGTGTTGTATTCAAAATGAAAGTAGACAAAATGTTCTATAAAATAGATTTCCATACGTTTTTGTCATAAAAATTTTATGCTTTAAAATTATATGCTCAAAAACTTCTTGCTTTTATTTACAGCAAGCCTCTTCCTCGGATATTTTGCTTATGCGTAAAAGTTATATTAATATGTTCAACATATGGAATGAATTTAATTTTTTTTTCTTTCAATGTTTATCAACAATTTTTATTTGCATATTTTGCATAAAAACATGAATATTTTATCAAATCTATTTTGTTAATTCTTTTGAGAATCTGAGATTGTTAGGCCTGAGATTACCTTCGGTAAGAAAACTGATAATCCATAGATTTATTAGATAAGGATCGAGTACAAATATTTGGTAAAAGATTGTGTACACTGTCAACATATAAATTACATAAAACAATATATAATTGCAAATATCATAAATGGAATAATCATGTTTACCCAGTTCATAGAGGAATAACTAAAACTGAGAGTGCCAATGAAAAAGGACCCATTCAATGTTTGAGGAGGAAGCCAATGATTACGGAATTTGGGAAAACCCCATTATTCCTATTTTTTGGATGTTTTGAGCATGAAACGCGTAGCATCGAAACTTTATTCCAAAATTGTTACATTTCACCCATTAAGGTATTATTCCATCTACAATATTTGTAATTGTGTCTTACTTTACGTAATGATACGTTGATGATGTACACTATCTTTTACCAAATATTTGTACTAAATCCTTGTCAAATAAATTATGGATTAGCAGTTTTCATAGCCGAGGTAATTTCAGATCCAACAACCTCAGATACTCAAAAGAATTAACATAATAAGATTTGATAAGATGTAAAACATTCATGTTTTTTGAGCAAAATATGCAAATAAAAATTATTGATAAACATTGAAAAAAATTCATTCTGTGCATTGAACATATCATAACATCATTTTTACATATAAGCAAAATATCTAAGGAAGGGACTTGCCATGTAGTGTAAAAGTAAGTTTTCAAGCCTATAACTTTATAAAGGTTAATTTTATGACAAAATTATATAGGAACTTTTTATAGATAGTGTTTTGTACTTTAATTTTGAATACAACATAAGTTTTGGTAGGATTGATAGTTACAGAGATATATGTAATAAATGCAGAAAACCCACCTTTAACCCCCTCCAGCTCCAGCTCACCCCCCCTACTTAAGAATTTTCAGTATAGTATGTGGTAAATACCAACAAACTATCATACCAAGTTTGAAAACACCGGGGCTTTTTTTCCTTCGGTCACCAGTTTTAGTCTAATTTGACTGAGCTATTGACAGATTTTGAAGACCTCTTCACAGTCATTATATTGTCACATTATGCATCACCACCTCTCCGGAAGGTGGTTGTGGACAGGTTTAAAGCTTGTGCTTGTGCTGTGTAAAGAGCTAATCTTATGAGTATGGAAACTGATAAATCAGCTAAATGAGCTATTCTAGATGGGACATATTTCACTGTTATTGAAGAGTTAGGTGCAAGAGTGGAAGCATTATGTGAAATTTGTAAGCCTGCCAAACAGACAATAGGAAGTGGTTCCTACAATGTGACCACAAATATTAAGACACACTTAAGGCTTAAAATAATAAGCAGTAATATCATAAATTTTAAAGTGCTCAGAATGGTGTACAATAGACCATGAATTTCACTGGTCATTCTTTTTATTAGGTGATATAATATCTTTAGAAATTTTGAATTTGAGAATACAAAAATGGGTGTTCCAGAAAATAAAATTCACATAGGAGGAAAATGAACAATAATACTGAGAATAGTAACACTAATGCCAAGTTGAAACTAACAAGCTTAACATCAGGTTTCTTCAATACACAGGAAAAGGAAACAATCAAACAATATTTTAATCTTGTTATATCGATATTAATGGAATGAGAACCTTCTCAATTACAATTACAAGAAGAAACGTTAGTGATGTTTGAAAAACTGGGAATGTTGAAGGTAAATGTGTGCAATGGTATACATTTGTAAACCACAACCAAGTTTTGAGAAATACATTGTGAAACTGGATCACTATTGGTTGTATTTTATATTTTCAAAAGTATTTTAAAATACTATTTTGTATCTAAAATGCTTTTATGGAAGTATTTTGTATTTGGTATCTAAAATACTTTGTACATAGTATTTTGTATCTGAAATACTTTTTCAAGTTTTGCCCAACTCTGATAGTTAGCTAGTTTTGTTGGATGCTTTATCTTTTATTTACTTCTGATATTAATTCTCTTTCACTTCATGTTTTACAACTTAATGAAGATTGAAGAGGAAAAGAAACAACACATTTTTTTGTTGTTTTTTTTTTTACAATTTATTTTCTAATTTCTCTTCATAAATAATGGAATCATTGCAAAAACTGTACAGTCATGTTTTCATAATCACAAAGAACTTCTCTGAAAAAAGATCTCTTAAATATTAACTTAATTCTTATAATTAACTGTCAACCAACATTCTTAGGAATGAAACACCTTTCTAAATAATATATTAGAATACAATTGCTTCTTGTCTCTCACAATTTCACAATTCATTCATTTCTTTTTCTAAACATAAAGATACACATTCACACTACTCAGACATTCTTTTATTTCCTTTGAGGAACAGTTTCATTATTTCCTGTGTAAATGGCTTATAGAAATGTCAAAATATACCACTTATTATCATTCTAAAATCATAAAAACATTAAATTTTTATTTTAAAAAATTGTCAAAGCAGCAAGGATAATTGCATCCACACACACACAGTAAATTAAAAAAATTAAAAATAGACTCACAACCTTACCATAATTGCAAGAAATATCACAAGATAACAGCTAAGTGCAACATAACTTAGCAGAATTTACATGTATATTATACATAGGACGGATTAAGACGGGGTTGCCCCTTGATACTTTTATCAAACTCTGAACATCTCATAACATGTTGCAAAGAGAACGTAATTTTAGAACAAACCCATTTTAAGAATGTATAATGAGCTGACATATTATGTTTTGTTTTATCCACATTTTGAAAAAAATACATAAATTAAGTTTCACAGCTAATATGGGGAAACATAAATATAATATATATTAGAATATCACATATTCTGTTTTTCTCCTTTTAGGAGTTTTGTAGTGTAAAAAATGACAAAAAGGTGATATGTTTTATCAACTCATCTAATTTATAAATATTCCACACATTTCAGTAATATTATTACATTATATTTGAATAAGATCAAGTATATATTATATACTCAACATTCTATTTCACAAACTCTTAGTCATTCCTAAATTATTTTCATCTTGGGAATTCCTACTATTTTTTAAATGCAAGCTGCAGTCAGAAGAATTACATGTGAAAGTTTTCAGTTCTATAGAAATCTTGCATAGTGGTCTGAAGCTTATGACATCCTCAACACACAATAGTTCAAGACTGAAATAGATTAAGTGAGAAATTTTTAAATTAATAGAGCATGAGCAAATGTAAGTAATGTATCTGCAATCAAATTTAAAGAAAATTTTTTACTTTTACTGGTGAGATTCATTATATTTATTAAAAAAATTAGTCAATGGTTAGCTGATTGGAAGCTCCTTTGGGCTAAGCAATTTTTGCCTAGATGGCATTGAAAGCTGTGTGAAAGTTTTCTATAGATTGCATTTTGAAACATAGAGATTGTAGATTTTTGTGTATTTTTAATTTCTATTACTTTCACTCCAAAATTTTTGATAATCCAATTATTATGAAAAAGTTCTTTTAACTAAAATATTGCTTTTAACTTAAGAAATAATTTGGTAAAGAAATAGTTTTTACCTCATTCAATACTAATACTTCTGTTTATAAAGTTGAAAATCTTTCCAAAAAAGCACTCAGAGAATTTGCAAAGTCAACCTTTCCAAATGTTGGTGCCAAATACAATCTGCTATATCTCAAGATGTATAAATAAAGTATTGTGAATTCTTTCATTGAGCTTAAAAATTAAAATAATTATCTTGACACAATTTTGTTCAAGTTGTAACTATTCACACCCATCAATTATTCATTCAAAACCTGAGAATGAATTTCACAGATTTTTTCAATTGCACATTGAAAGTCTCTTCTTCTTCCTTTTTTATTATGTAACAAAGGCAGATAAGGTCTAACAGTCTGTTGAAATTATGATGTAGTTAATGTCACATGTAGTAGTATAATTTTTAAGATTCAAATCATCTGCAATAAATGGTCATGTAAAAATATGTTCCATACACAAGAATTACTTTTGAATGATCATTTTTAAAAGCACCATTATTTGATTTTTCAATATACTTGGCAGTATAAAAAGATGAATATGATTCCAATAGTCCACTTGATAAGGCAAATAACTCTCAGTTATTCACTGAACAGTTTATGAATAATGTGCCACAAGAACATGAGAGGTTTGGTCACCCCAGTTGTTGTATGGTATCTGAGGTGAATTGCTTGGCAACAGATACCATAACCATTGACAAGATAAGCTGTTCAAAAGAGTTAGTTGCATAGTGCAACTTTTGTTTTCTGGGAATGTGATCATTTTATATGTAGAAAATAGAATCCTTTACCATTCACTCAAGGATGTCCAAGGAGATTACTTGAAACATAACAGAGTTCAATTTAATGTGGGTTATCACAGACCTGTTGCACATAGAAAATTTTTGAATTTCTTGCCTTGCCCACATTTTCCAGAACTGAAAATTCTGTTTCCCAGGTCAATTTTCTAAGCAACTTTTCTGAAGCATTGCCATTATTTCTTTTTTAAGACCAAAAAATGAAGAAACTAACTTATTATATTTTAGGTAATTTCACAAAAATTAGGAACATGTAAAGTAAGTCTATTCTTTGAACAATGCTACATAAAATTAACCATAAATCAATGCTAGGAACATGAAAATAGCATGAAATTTAAAAATTTTAATACACTTAGTACATGTAATTCTTGAAAATTTCTAGTTCTAATTAATGGAGCAAATTTAAAAATGAAATAATACAATTATTTTTGCCATTTATTTTTAATAAAATTCATACTATCAATTAAGTAATTTTCCCATGTGCTTCAGTCACTTTCCCTGACTTTTTCCCAGGTCAGAAGTTTCCCTAAAACTTCTAGGTTTCCTGATGTGCAACATCCCTGTGTTATCATTAAGTCAATGGCAAGAGATCATAGTGGAAGCAAGCTGACATTTGTCATTTGTGTAACAGGTGCTATTCCAGTTGCTTGTAGTCTACTTCCAGGGCACCTCTTCCATTATCCATTGCTGCCTGCTATCTGTTGAGCACTCTTCTACCACGACTCCCTCGTCCACTTCAGCCAGGCACATCCCACTTGCAGGATGGACAAATGTCTTTGTCTGTGAAATACATTTGATTTGAATTAATTTATTTATCATCAAAAAACAGTAAAAACTTTTTGTGACATATGAGGGAGATGCATGTTTCCTTGCTTTTCAAAAACCCTACCCCACTCTTTTTCTACTCAGTTGAGTTATGAATAAAGTTACCAAAAAGAATGTTAAGCAACATTTGAAATCAATAGAATTTTTTGTTCTCAAGTTATAGAAAACATATTCAGAAATATATAGAATATATAGAAAACATATACAAAACACATCAGAAAATTAACTACAAATTTTATTTGATAGTATTTATCGCAGACAAAATAACTCACACACACTACTTCTACCACAACTAGCAAAAAAAGGGATCTCACCAAATTAAACTCATACAGTTACAATCTGGAAGAAAAACCAAGGTTCATTTCAGCATTTGCTCAATGGACAAAGGCAAAGTAGATGATATATCTAATGAAGATGTGGTAATTGCTCCAGAAGTTGAAATCAAGTTCTGAAGAGTTTGTCCTGTAGAAAGTGAAGCATAGAAAAGAGCTTCATGATCTGGATTCCTGGGAAAAGTCTGAACAGAACATCAGAATGGAGATGTGGTGCAAGATATTCTGAAGAACTACAATGTAATAGGCTGCAAGTCGCATACACCTTCTTGTCAGTGTTTGTGAAATTAGTGAGTGAATGAAAGACAGAGAAAGAGAGAGTGGGAGAAGGAGGATGGGAGAGACAGAGAGGGAGAGTGGGAAAGAAACAAAGCAAGTGAATGGGCGAGTGTGTACCAGCTCGTAGCACCACAGCTGGGGCAGAGCAGCCTGTCCACGCAATTAGTGAGTGAATGAGAGGGAGGGAAGCAGCGAATGAATGAGTGAATACGAGAGTGACCAAGTGAATGGGTGAGTGTGCACCTGCACGTAGCGTCTCCGATGGGATGGCGTATACGCGCAATTGACGAGAGAATCAAAGGGAAAGAGTAGGTGGCGAATGAATAAGTGATGAGAGAGAGACCAAGCGACTGAGCGAGTGCGCACCTGGTAGCGCCTCAGCATCGCTGGCTGGACGGAGGCGTGACTGCGCAAGTAGTGAATGAGAGAGAGAGAGAGGAGAGAGAGAGAGAGGAGAGAGAGAGAGAGAGAGAGGAGAGAGAGAGAGGAGAGAGAGAGAGGAGAGAGAGAGGAGAGAGAGAGAGAGAGCGAATGCGAATGAATGAATGGATGAACGACGGAGTGTGTAGGTCGTCGTAGCGCCAGCGTTGATGCAACGAGTCCTCGCAAATTAGAGAGTGAATCAAAGAGATAGCGCGAATGAAGCAAATGAATGAATAAATGATGAATGAACGGGCAAGTACGTAGGTACCTGTTGGTCATAGCGCTATCTCAGGCGCGGCAAGTCCTTGGAATTAGAGAGTGAATCAAAGAAAGAGTGAGAGCAAGCGAGCGAATGCCTAAATGAATGAACACATGAGTGCGAAGGTACCTGTTGGTCGTAGCGCGAGCCCTAGCGTGGCGAACCCTCGCAATTAGAGAGCGAATCAAAGAGAGAGTAAGAGCAAGCGCATGAATGACTGAATGAATGTCCGAATGAGCAAATACGTAGGTACGTGTTGGTCGTAGAGCGAATCAAAGAGAGAGCGTGAATGAACGAGCACGCAAGCGAGAACGTAGGTGCCTGTTGGTCGTAGCGCCATCTCTTGGGCGGCGAGTCTTCGCAAATTCACAAATTAGAGAGCGACTGAAAGAGAGAGCGTGAATGAATGAATGAATGAATGAGCACGCCAGCGAGAGCGTAGGTGCCTGTTGCTCGTAGCGCCAACTCTGGCGCGGCGAGTCCTCGCAAATTAGAGAGCGTGAATGAATGAATGAATGAATGAGCACGCGAGCGAGAGAGTCGTTACCTGTTGGTCGTAGCGCCACCTCTGGCGCGGGGTGTCGGCGCACATGCTGAGCCGCGCCTTGGGCCGGCGGGCGGAGTCGTCGTTGTGGCCCGGCGCGTCCAGGCAAACGCTCTCGTCGGCCATGACGGCGCCGTCGCGCGTCACCACGAACATCTGCGCGAGCAGCGCGGGCGCCTCCAGGCAGACGCCGGCCGCCGCCGCCCCCGACGCGCCCTTGGCGCCGCCGCCCCCGTTGCCGCTGCCGTGCAGGCAGTGCCCGCTGCGCCGGTTGCGGATCTGCACGGAAGTGAGTGAAGTGCTCTTTAGGCAACCATTTGTAAACGCTGTTCTTTGAGGGCATGCTTATACTCCCGATTTTTTAAACATGGCGTCTCAATTGATTGATTGATTGATTTTTTCGTGTTTCCGGGCGCGTCAACTGCTTAGGTCATTAGTCCCGTGAGTGTAGCGCATGTTTTTTTCTCGGGAGATGGCGGTGATCTTCCCCCGCTGGATGGCGAGATCCGGCGCCGACCTACCGTCGGCTAGTGGGGTTTCCCCCTAGCCAGGACTCTCCCACCAGCGGGGCACCGCCCCAGCCGGGACAAGCTCTAAGCTCTCGACTGGTCTCCCGGAATATGTGGTAGTGTAGTGCATGTTAGTGTAAGTGTGTGTTTAAGGGGAGAGGATAGGACAAGGAAGAGGAAGGACAGATCGCGCGCGGTCCGTGGCCCGTTTGGTAGGGTACTGCTTCGGCATTCGCTTGGTGTTGATCGGAGAAACCACGGAAAACTACCGATCAGAGCAGCCGGTCGCTAGAATTCTCCTCCAGACAGCAGCTGAATTCGACCTAGCTGAAAAGCTAGTGTCGAAAATCCTGTCGCCGTCAGGACTCGAACCTAGGACCTCCCGGTTAGAGGCGCTGCAGATGGCGACTCAAGGTCACGTGCGAAAAATAGAGGGAAGGCAGACTCTAAAGGCGGCTCCACACATTCGTTATTCGGCGAACAGGGAGCAACCGCTCGCCGAATCCCGAGTAGTGTGGATGCGTTGCTCGCTATTTGCCGAGTGACGAACATTTCGGTGTTCGCCCTACCCACCGCGGTCGGTCTTTAGAACACATCAAAGGGAGCGAACATTCGCCGAACACGTCAGCTGCTCGGGATTGGGTCTCGCTACTCGGCGAATGCCGAATGTGTGGAGCTGTCTTGAATAGAGAGGGGTAAAAGTTGGAGCCGTTCTGACGTTGCATCCGACTATTGGAGTCTGCCTTCCCTCTCCCTTTTTCGTGCGTGACCTTGAGATGCCACGACAAAAAAATCTAAGTATAGTGTGCTAAAAGTAAGGCGATGCTCGTGTTCAGATTTATCTATGAATGAAACTAAGAAAAAAAAATTCATCTGACTGCATCAGCTATTACTGACTTTAAAGTATCATTATGTAATTTGTATATTTGAATTAAAATAAACGTCAGTAAGGTTGTCTTAAAACTAGTATATGACACGCGTGGTAAAAGTAATTTTATTTCGCTTATAGGATTGTGCAACTCGGTCTATCGGTCTCGTGTCGCAACGCAGTCTACTTGTAAAATAAAGTGTCACTTTTACCACTCTATCATAAAAAATTATTTTCGAATGTACTAAGTTCTACTTTTTTCTTTCATTCTTTCTTTTTTCATTTGTTTTTCCCCCTCGTTCGTTCTTAGTTTTTTTCTCTTCAAAAATTGATAAAAAATCAATGGTGGGGCTAATACGCGAGTTCCTCGAAATAACGCGAAATAATATCTTTTTTCTTCGAATCTTTCATCCCTAAAACTGGAGAACGCGAGGTGGGGGTCTACATTCGAGAATGTACGCTATTGTTTTCTGGCGCGTCAACCACTATGGGCATCATTACCGTGTACGCTAAGTACGTTCTTAGGTCGTTAGTCCCTTAAGTGTAGTGCATGACCTATCTCAGCGGATTGGGGTGTTCCTTCTCATCGGGAGCCGTTATTTGTCCCTTTACGTGTCCCCTTCCAGTAGAATGTATGTAGATAGGATGCGATCACGCACAACACCGCTGGCTATACAAGGTAGATCAAAACTCTACCGCAGGGGTGGATGAAGAAGGAACATATTTTAAAGGGAGGGGGAAATTCAGTTGGAAGCCTCCCCATAAATGCTTTGAAATACATATTTACAATACACTCATATTAAAAAATGTTTTAACCGTACAGCACTTGCTGTTGCCATTTTGCTACGAAACGGTTATAGTTCTGTGGCAACAGAAGCATCATCAACCGGGGAACCTAGGATTGAGTTCACGCGATGGTTGATTTTCGACACTATCAAGATAGCTATGTGGAATTCAGATTCAGTCAAGAGGAGAATACTCCTGGCATACTAGCGACTGGTGGTTCTGATTGGTAGTTTTCCAGGGTTTCTTTTAAAAATACCAGGCGAATCAGGAGTAGTATCCTAACGAATTGGCCTCGGTCTGCGCGCGTCCATTCCGTCATTAGCCTTATTTCTCGTTCCCTTACACACCGACACACACTTACACGTACTCGAAAGACCAGTCGAGTACATAGAGCTTGGCAGAGGCGCGTCCAGCTGGGATGGGGAGATTCCTGGAGGGGGAAACCCGCGAGTCGGTACTAGTAGATCAGTGACTGATCTGGTATTCCAGCGTGGAAGCAATACTACTATCTCCCGGGATGGAACATGCACTATACTTACGAGACTAAGAGCAGCAGTGGTTGAAGCACGTGGAATCAATCCTACACACACACACACACACACACACATACACACACACACTTGGCTTCGGCGCCTCGCGTATCCTTTCTTTCGTAACATGTCGAAGTGTCAAGTTATGCACTAACGGTGGCCATCAGACATCGTAGTTCTCCCAGAAGACAGTTTAAAAAATATTAATCAAAAGAAACCAACAAAAGATGGATTTAACTACACCCCCGTCCCTCTGTAGTAAACAGCACATTACATACGGCAATGTGATGCCAGCGACACCTAAAAATGTACTGAAAACTACAATGACTGATGAGCGGTATTGTGGTTGCTTACGTTGACACATGGCTACGGAACAAAGAAAGGATCCAGTCTACACCAGGGAAATGCTGGAGCGGAACCCTAGCAAACGGACCACCGACCGCGCGCGATCTTTCCTTCCTCTTCCGTATCCTTTCCTCATTCCTTAATTGCACACACTTGCACTTACATCCACAACATACGTGTCGGGAGATCAGTTGGGACTTTTAAAGATAGCCCCGCCTGGGGCTGTGCCCCGCTGTTGGGAGATGCCTGGTTGGTGAAAACTCCGCTAACCGACGTGTACGATGAACCTCTCTATCAGCAGGGGAAAATCACAGCCACCTCCGCGATCAAACATGCACCACACGTAGGGGACTAATTACCTTAGTATTTGTCGCACCCAGAAATGCTAATCAATCAATGAATGGTTGATTGGTTAGTGATTCCAGGCGCGTCAACATCTTAGGTCACTAGTCCCGTAAGTGTAATGCATGTTTTCCTCGAGAGATGGAGGTTATCTTCCCCCGATGGATGGCGAGATCCGACGCCGACCTACCGGCGGCTAGTGGGGTTTCCCCCTTACCAGGACTCTCCCACCAGCGGGGCACCGCCCTTGCCGGGACAAGCTCTAAGCTCCCGACCGGTCTCCCGGAATATGTGGTAGTGTAGTGCGTGTTAGTGTGTGTGTGTGTGTAAGGGGAAAGGATAGGACAAGGAAGAGGAAGGAAGGATCGCGCGCGGTCCGTGTCCCGTCTGTTAGGGTACTGCTCCGGCACTCGTCTGGTGTTGATCGGAGAAACCACGGAAAACTCCCGATCAGAGCAGCCGGCCGCTAGAATTCTCCTCCAGACAGCATTGACTGAATGACCCCGCGAAGCACGGGGTGCGGCTCACCTTTCCGAAGAAGCGGTCGTCGGTGGGGAAGAAGTGCTGCGGCCACACGTTGTCCAGGTACCAGCGGAAGCTCTTGCACTGCAGGCGCTCGCGCAGCTGCAGGCGCGCGCGCACGCTCTGCTGGTCGCGCACGCGCGCCGCCTCTGAAACCGGGGTGCCACCTTCACGTCGACGTTTTTGTTCATCGTCGATGTTTTAAACATCGGTACATTAAAGGCGATGTTTTAAACATCGGTACATTAAAGCCGATGTTTTAAACATCGGTACATTAAAGCCGATGTTTTAAACATCGGTACATTAAAGTCGATGGTTTAAATATCGGTACATTAAAGCCGATGTTTTTAACATGGGTACTAAAAACCGATGTTTTTATCATCGGTACATTAAAGTCGATGTTTTTAACATCGGTATATTAAAGCCGATGTTTTAAACATCGGTACATTAAAGCCAATGTTTTAAAAATCGGTACATTAAAGCCGATGTTTTTTACCATCAAAGTTTTTTGCTCGATGTTTTTCAGTTTTCGATGGTTTCTTTGTGAATGAAAAACTTCCACAAACACAATTGTGTTAAAGTTATATGAAATAATACACCCTGATTTAAGCACAGTGGTACTTCAAGGTCATGAGCTAGACAGAGAAATGGACACTGTCATCCAATCGACAGCTTCGTTACAACTTAACATTTTAGTACTGGAGCTGCTGATTGGATTCAACTCTCCTTCCAGCTTGTGATCTTGAAGTGCCACTACGTTTAGATCGGAGTAAAACTGATGGTACAGTCAGAAAATGTTCTCGAACCATACAAACTATGTTTGTACAATCTTCATTGAGCAGTCTGTTTCTCACCTGAGGCGAACCTTAGTATTTTCTACGTCTTTCCTTCTGTATCGCAAATGGAGAATCGGTCAAAGCATGTGCCGTGAGCTTAGGGCATGTCCCCTTTCTTCCCCTACCCATTTTCGGGAAACTGCGGTCAGACCCTCCCAGAAGATTCTGGACGACCAGGCTTAGTTTTGTCCAATATTATCACCCTGGGCTCACCTGCTCAAACCCACCCTGTTCCTTGCCACCGATTTCGTCTTCTGCTGCCTTGTCTGACCCTTACAACCGGCATACTCCCAGGTTGTGCGTGATGTCGACATTTCAATTTCTTTCGTATTATTTATGTTTATACAACATACACAAAAATGTAAACTGCACATGCAAATATCGGGGAGCTCCAGCATTCAAACGAATCCTTATTTCTTCGCAGACGGAGTTTCCGCGTCGAAGGATCTGGATACATTAGCAAGTTCCTTTTCGTATACTTTACTACCGATAGCCACGTTGGAAAGCTACCGCACCCAAACTAGTCGGGCGTCGAAGGGTCTCGGTATGAAACCAAAGAACCTTAAGCAACAGTTCACAACCAGCACCCGCGTTGAACTGCAACCGCACCCAACCTATTCTTTGATCCCGATGAATAAGCTGATGAGTCATAAACACTTAATTTTACAGGAGAGCACAAAGCAACGTTTAAATGAATTAAATCAGGGATTAATGATATTTACATGAAGGTGATATTCAAACAAAACTATTTTTTGAGTAGTTTTTGTTGACATATCATTAATTTCCTTATTTATAGCATTAGTTTAAAGTTGTGTTTTGCTACCCTGAAAAATTTAGGGTCTTTTTATTTTTTAATTTTTATTTATTTATTTATTTATTTATTTATTTATTTATTTATTTATTTATTTATTTATTTATTTATTTATTTATTTATTTATTTATTTATTTATTTATTTATTTATTTATTTATTTATTTATTTATTTATTTATTTATTTATGTATTTATTTATTTATTTATTTATTTATTGGCCTTATCGATTTATCCACCGGGGTCAAAGCGTGGAGGGGTCGTTGGATGCGCACCTGGCGTGAACTTGAAGTAGAACTCCTTCCACTCGTCCATCCACACGAGCGCCACGCGCGCCAGGTTGGAGTAGAGGATCTGCGCGATGCCGCCCGGGAAGCTGTACGGGGACGACTTGCGGAAGATGTGGCCCACGTGCGAGCAGGGCGCGATCTCGATGCTGCCCCCGCACTGCCACACCTGCAACACGCACACAAGATCAGCCTTGCAGTGCAGGCCACAAGCACTTAGGGACGGTGCAAGAAACTCACACACGAGGTCAGCCCTGCAGTGCAGGCCACAAGCACTTAGGCACGGTGCAAGGAACTCACACACGAGGTCAGCCCTGCAGTGCACTTAGGCACGGTGCAAGGAACTCACACACGAGGTCAGCCCTGCAGTACACTTAGGCACGGTGCAAGGAACTCACACACGAGGTCAGCCCTGCAGTGCAGGCCACAAGCACTTAGGCACGCTGCAAGGAACTCACACACGAGGTCAGCCCTGCAGTGCAGGCCACAAGCACTTAGGCACGCTGCAAGGAACTCACACACGAGGTCAGCCCTGCAGTGCACTTAGGCACGGTGCAAGGAACTCACACACGAGGTCAGCCCTGCAGTACACTTAGGCACGGTGCAAGGAACTCACACACGAGGTCAGCCCTGCAGTGCAGGCCACAAGCACTTGGGCATGGTGCAAGGAACACACTCACACACACACACACACACACACACACACACACACACACACACACACACCAGATCAGCCCTGCAGTGCAGGCCACATGCACTTATGCATGGTGCAAGGAACACATTCAAGATCAACCCTGCAGTGCAGGTCACATGGTGCAAGGAGAAAGGTATATTTTGCAGCTTTCAACAGAGCAGCCAAGAGTCATTGAGGGCTACATTGGATAGGGATATAAGAAAGATAGAATGTAGTGTTCTACATTCGCTTCGACTCGGCTAAATAGGTTAGGAGAATCATAAGAATGGTAGAACATAGCGATCTACATTTGCGTACTACGCAAGCGGTATAGCCAATAACCATTAAGTGCCAATACGACACAAGGAGAAGAGATGAAGGTTTTGCATTTCGCAACAGTAGAGTCAAGAAGAATTGAAGCCGAAATAGGAGAGGAATGAAAGGAGAATGGCAAAATATTGTGCACTTCTGAGCAATATAGTTAAGAAGGCAATATAGGATAAGGATCTGAGCAATATAGGATAAGGACACAAAGAGTAGAGTACTGTGCATTTCTCAAAAGTCAGTCAAAAAGCAATGAGGTCCAAATAGGATATTGATGCAAGGAGTGAGGCAGTGCATTTTGCACCTCTTTACAGAATAATCAAGAACCACTAAGTGTTAAATGTTTAATAGTCTACATTTAATTTTTTGTATAAAATTGAAAAGTAGGATAATTGTTACTTAACAACGATAACATTATGCTCAAATTTTTGACAAGAATAACATGTACGAACTACAAATAAAATAACCGTCGCAATGAGATGGCCTAGTATCGACGCAAATAAATTGCACTACATATTTGAATGATCAATCGATTATTTTGGTCATGTCTAGAAAACTGGAAACTGCTTTTATCTAAAAATTATGTTCCATAATAGTTCATATTGATAGATTACTCTGTTTAATATATGTAAATAAAATTGTAAAAATACTTACTCTAAAAGACATTTCGAGATTTTCACCTCCCCACACCTCCATTTTGTCATCGTACGCTCCTAACTCGAAAAAGTAGTCCTTGTCCATTGCAAAAAGACCACCCGCCATTGCTGGAGTCCTGGAAAACAAAGAAAAATCTAGTAAAATTCTTATACTATGCTGCGTTGATATGCCATTGATGTGAATCCATCACAACAGGGCTCTCCAAACTTTTTTTTATCTTTTTATTTTATTTTTACGTAAAAAAACAACCAAACAGTACTGTGTATGACGTGCTATGGGGAGAAGTGAATTCTGTGCAACTTTTCAACAGGAAGACCGTATTCCAAATCCAAATCCAATTCCAAATATAAATGTAACTTCATTATCTGTGCACGTCTTCTAGAATTCATTGGGAAATATAGTTATTCAAATTATCGTTTCCATGTTGTTGCGGCAGGAAGTATTATTCCTTGACGAAGGACATCATGGATAAGAGCCCAAATTGTATTGCTTTCATATCCTTGAAAATAGATTTTATTACATGAGAGCTTTTTTTAAATTTAATTTAAATTTCAAAATTCATGTAGTATATGTAGTGTAGGGATCACAGCATTTTGAAAATGTGTACAGAATTAACTTCTCCTCATACACAGTTTCAACTGTTTTTTGACGTAAAATAAAATAAATAAAAATAAAATAAATAAAAAATAAATAAATCGTAACAACAAGTGGGCCAGAATGATTAAATGATCGACTTCCACACTTGTAGTATGTACGATATAAATAATTTTAAATTAGTAATCCTAAGAATAATTATAAAAAAATATGAAAAAGGAAACGATAACTTAAAAATGGAAGATATAAATGTGCAATGTTTTAATTCATTAAAGAAACATTTCTATAAATTTAAAGTATAGTTCTGAAAATGTAAGTTCTTTTTGATAAGACTCGCTTTTATAAGAAACTTACTGAGAAATACTTTCCACAACGTTGATTGATTGATGTTTCGAGCACGTCAACTGATATGGTAATTACTCCGGTTTGTGTAGTGAATGTTTTATCCGGGGAGGTGATGATTTCTTCCATCGCTAGATGGTGAGATTCGGCGCCGACCTACACATCAGTCTGTGTGGGATTTCCCCTCTAGGTATCTAACTCATCGGCCGGCGGACCGTCTCACCCAGGGTAAGCTCTTCTCTCCCGACATGTGGGTAGTGTAGTGCATGTAAGTGATTGAGTGTGTGTGTGTGTGTGTGTGTGTGTGTGTGTGTGTGTGTGTGTGTGTGTGTGTGTGTGTGTGTGAAAGTAAGGGGTGAGGATAGCACAAGGAAAAGGAAGAAAAAATCGCGCGCGGTCCGCGGACCGTTTGGTACGGTACTGCTCCGAAATTCGGCTGGTTGATTGGAGAAACCATGAAAAACTACATGTCAGAGCAGCCGGCTGCTAGAATTTACACAATTTGATGGCGACCAAACGCATTCTGAATTTGAATTGACTGAAACTGTGCTTTCACACGCGAATGATAATCGAGAATGAATCTGATAATGAATGTTCTTAACAGAATATACATTACAAAATCTTTGAATGACGGAAGATGGTAATCATCACGAATGTTTCCTAAGTTCCCTCTGCATTTTAATTATCTTCAGTGTGTACCCACATGTCTAGGGGCATGTTACGATTCTCTAAACACTTCAGGCATCTCCTTTCCTCCAACAAATACTTCACCTACATACCCATAAATAAACATTTTTCTCAAAATATTCCAAGTGATAGACAAATAAGTTTTTAACACCTTTTCAGTATGATCTGGGCTGTCCGGGTGACGCCGCGTCGAAGGCTGGGGTGCCGACGTTTCGGCCGACATATCGGTCCTCTTCAGGGCTGTACTGCCAAGAGGGCCGCGATATGTCGGTCAAAACGTCGGCACCCCAGCCTTCGACGCGGCGTCACCCGGACAGCCCAGATCATGACTCTGGCCGCGGAAGCCTACGATATCACCTTTTCAGTATCAGGGACTCTTAAAACGCGTATTTCCGTGAATATCTTCGGATCAATTTTTGCAACATGACAACTTGTTATATACCGCGAAACAAAACTGGTTATTATCTCAAGGGGAACTCAAGGATGACTAAAATGTACGATAACCGGTTCTGGATACTAAACCTAAGTCAACTGATTCGTGATAAGACAACTGTTTCGTTTTTTAAAATTACGCTATCTTCAGTTATCGCATCGAATCTCACGTGACAGGTGGTCCTTCAGTATCACAGTGCACTAAACGCGAAGCACAGCTGGACAAACATGTAGGGACGCACGTTCGGGGAATGATAGCGGAAGAGGGGACCACAAGTTTACTTTCTAAGTTTACTCAACAACCTGAGCGGACGTTCTTTCGGCACACGCTATACCTCTAGGAAAATAAATGTTAAGATGGACTTTTGTTTTTGCTTCTGGGCATACGTATGTATACGGACAGCTGCACCCATAAGCTCTGAGGTGTACTAATTAGGGAATTGCGGATTAAGGTTTGAGATATTTAAAGAAGAGGAAACAAGAACAAAAACCAACATTTCTACTTTCTACAAGCTTATGGTTTCAGCTGTCTTTGGACGTGTCTAAAGATCTGTGATGAACTAGAAAGAAAATGAAGTTTTGAGGTTTGTACAGAACAGAAGACAGATACCAGAAACCTGCCTTTCTACTTCACAGGAACATCTGGAAACGTTTGCCTCTGGGAAAAATTGCAAGATTCTGAGATGTAAAAGCTAGAAGATTATGGAAAATGTATTGAGATTTTGCAGAAGATAACGCAGACAAAGAAACCAGCTTTTCTATGAGCTACGATTGTCTGAGACCGTACCTTGAAGGATCTGAGATGTTCTAGATAGAAAATTGAAGATATTTTGAATTATGTAAAGCAGAGAAGTCAATTAAAGTTCTACTTGCCACGAACGTCTTGATTCGATTGCCTTTACGATTTCCTGAAGAACTTAGAGATACGCTGGCTAGAAAATGAGTGATGAAGTAATGAGATATGTAGAGAGGAGAAGGCTGGTAAGTTCTCCTTGCTACGAACGCCTCGAACATTTTGCTAAGGTGCGTAGGGTACTGAGTTGAACTAGACACAACATTGAGGATGAATTTCTGAGATATCCAACGCAGAGAAGAGCGGCACAGAAACTCATCTTTCTATTGACTGGGAGGGTAGAGTTCAGTTGTCTCTAGGCGTTCTTGAAGGACCTAGAAATGACTACTACGAGTACCTAGGAATTTAAGGATGAAGTTTCGAGATACATATAGATGCGAAGACAAGCACAGGCAGCCTTTTGGTTTTGTTCATCCTTAGGCGTACCTCAAGAACTCGAGAACTAGAGATGTCGAACTCGCTGGAAAATTCAGGATGAAGTTTGAAATACGTAAAGAGAGAATAGGTACAGTTCTCATCGGTTCGAACATATTGAAACTTTTGCATCTGGGCGTGCTCTTAGATATGGAATTAGCAAATCAAGAACGAAATTTTGAAATACAATCGACTTCGGCTATACTAAACCCTCGATTATGGTGAACTTAAGTCACTGGTCCCGGATCACTTACATTACAAATAAGCCTATGAAGATTTGGTTATTGTGAACCTCGGCAATAATGAGCTTAAGAAATACAACGTCCTGGAAATTAATTCCCTCCAGAGGAATAATTTGTCGCTTCAGTGCTACATATTCCAACACTAGTTAGCTTGAAAAATTATTGTCGGCCAAAGATCATAATCGAAGAAGTCTCCCCTGAGGTGAAGGTAGTGGACCAGGAACGGGCACCTTAATGATGACTTTATGCCACTCAGTTTCACTGCGGAAACAAAGGCCGCGACCTGCGTGGGCTACAACTGGCGGCGGCGACGCGTGATTGCTTGCTTCAGTTTCTATCTTGATGTTACTTGATGTACCGTGGGCCAAAGCGCGTTGAGTTATACGTAGACAACACGCGACTGCCACAGCCTGGCGACATCCGCCGCGCCGCGCGGAAAAGCGATCAGTTTCATTAGTCGCTTGCACCGTTCCGCCACCGTAAGCATTTCGTTTGTTATGAGGCGAGTAAAAGGGCCTTCGGAGAGTGGAACGGTGTTCTAACAATACAAGAGGCATTGAAGAGAGTTAAGACTACATTACGATACTTAGGCACTGAGGACAATGCAGAATCAAGTATGGAGAGAACACGAACTCGAGAAGAATCTAGATAAATTATTAAGGAAAAATGTACGAAGTAAACAATCGAAAATAACTGATTTTTTAAGGCAAAATAAAGATAATAGAATTTTCGGTGGGTGTAGTTAAGATATTTTGCTGAATCTCTGTATTAATAACATTAATCGTTGTGGAGAATTTCTATTTAATTTTGACATCGGATATAGCGAACATCGGATATAGTGAACCAAACTTGTTAGTCCCCAGAAGTTCGCTATAACCGGAGTCTATAACAGAAGACAAAAGAGGTCCAGTTGTCCTCCCAACAATCGTCTGGAATATTTTCTGTACGTGCGTTTTTGAAGGGTTAGAGGGTATTGGCTAGAAAACCGACGTTTTGAAATGCGGAAAAAACAGAAAACACGTCCGGATGCGGCATGTTTGGCGCGCGTGCGTACCTGAACGGCTCGGAGATGTCGTGCTTGCGTCGGCGCAGGTCCTCGCCGGCGGGCGTGTACCAGCGGAAGTGCATCTCCCAGTTGAAGGCGCCCCAGTGCAGCTCGAAGCTGCGCACGTAGGCCAGCGTGTCGTCGCTGATGATGTCGATGACTGGGCACACGACGCGCGTGCGGTCCTCGCCCACGCGTGCCAGCAGCGGCTCCAGCCACCCTGCACACACACACACACGGGTCAATTCTCGTTGGTTGGCTGGTTGGTTAGTGATTCCGGGCGCGTCAACAGCTTAGGTCATTACTCCCGTGAGTGAAGTGCATGTTTTCTTTCTCGGGACACGGCGGTGATCTTCCCCCGCTGGATGGTGAGATCCGGCGCCGACCTACCGTCGGCTAGCGGGGTTTCCCCCTAACCAGGACTCTCCCACCAGCGGGGCACCGCCCCAGCCGGGACAAGCTCTAAGCTCCTGACCGGTCTCCCGGAATATGTGGTAGTGTAGTGCATGTTAGTGTAAGTGTGTGTGTAAGGGGAGAGGATAGGACAAGGAAGAGGAAGGACAGATCGCGCGCGGTCCGTGGCCCGTTTGGTAGGGTACTGCTCTGGCATTCGCCTGGTGTTGATCGGAGAAACCACGGAAAATTACCGATCAGAGCAGCCGGCCGCCAGAATTCTCTTCAAGACAGCGACCGAACTCGACGTAGCAGAAAAGCTAGTGTCGCAAATCCTGCGGACCGTCGGGACTGGAACCTAGGAACCTCCCGGTCCGAGGCGCAGCAGTGACATCAGTTGATGCACTGAGCTACCGCTCCCGGTCGCATGGTGAGCCACCATGTGGTTTATAATACCAATTTATTAACAGAAAAATATCTTATAAAAAAAAAGAAATACCATTTCTTAGAATAAGTTTGTCACGTCATCTTCAGCTGCAACTCGATTGTTGTTAACGGACGGAGGACTGGTTAATTCTTAACAAGAATGAAGATGGTGGATGTATTAACTGTTTCCGGGTACGTCAACTGCTATTTTCATTACTCCCGTTAGTGTAGTGAATGTTTTAACCCTAGTGTCGAAAATCCTGCCGCTATCAGGACTCGAACCTAGGAACCTCCCGGTCAGAGGCGCTGCAGTGACATCAGTCGATGCCCTGAGCCACCGCTCCCGGCTCCGCGCCCCCTTCGCAGGGCGTGGCCGATGAGAGTAATCGGATGGGCGGCGTCCGGCGGAAACGGCGCAGCGGGCGACGCGAGGGCGACGCGAGGGCGGCACGAGGGCGACGCGCCACAGCTGCTGCGGAAGGGGCGGCGCCGGGCGTTGGGCGCCGCGACGCCCCCCAAAAAATTTGCAAAAAGGAAGCTACGCATGCGGGCTGGCCCGGCCCAGGCAAGGGCGGGATTTGCAGGCGAGGGCGTTGACTCGCGCACACTTGCCATAATTCCCCGCAACTCGTGTGCGCTACTCTGCGTTTGCGACAGGCTAGGGGCCATCCACAAATTACGTGAGGTCTTTAAGGGGTGGAGGGGGGATCTCGGCAAATATCAAGGAATTTTCTTTGCTAAAAAACAGTGCTAATATGCGAGAAAACTGAGACAATTTAAGTAAAATACGTTTCTATACTAAAATATGTCTAAATCTTGCACAATAATTTTTATCGTGGTTATGTGAATGCTACAATAAGTAGCGCAGTTTACTGAGAAAAAGAAACTAACAAAAATTACAGAAAGTTTTTATCGCTAATGATATAAATCTAATTACCTGTATTTTTAACGAAATTTTAAAGAAAAATTACCGAGTGTTTTTAAAAGTGCAATAATCTTCGTTGTAATTCACTCTAACTCAACTTTCTAAATACTAGTCACATCTAGTCTTAAGTAAATATAATTAATAAAATTGTATTTTTTAAATAAATCCGAATGCAATCAATCACAAATTAACGTATTAACATTAAAAATACGCATTTTGAAAATTCTCACGTGAGATTAGAAGCGGGGAGGGGGTCGAGCCAAACCTCACGACATCTCACAAAGGAGGGAGGGGGAGTCGAAAAATCGCTTCACGTAATTTATGGACGGCCTCTTACCTACTCTGGTTTCCGAGGAGTTTCTCGATGAGGTTGGATGCTTGAAAGAATGGCGCGGGTCTCATTTTCTTCGAACTCTGAATATTCGAAAATTGCAAATTTAGAAAAAATCGAGAGAGTATGTGCTGATGTAACACCACTAGTTAACTTTCTCGCATACTACTCCGCAGTTCAGAGGATGTGCTTATTTTACGAGTCCCTTACACCGAAAAATGGATAATCCTTTTCACTTATGTGTAGTAAATTACTTCCTCTAATACGTTGTATTGTCAGAATACACGTTTTGTGGGTCGTTGCGACAAAAAAATTGGTCTGTCTGTCTGTCTGTCTGCCCTCTGTTCGTCTGTCTATCCTTTTTGAACAACGCTAGCGCCTAAACCGTTCTCAGTATTTTCACTTACATTAATAGTCCCTATGAATCTGGCTGATGTCGCGACCGTTTAAATTTGAAAAGAATATGCTGACTTTTGGGGGTACTTTACATAAAGTCTCAATGACGCTTCAAAGATTTTCTCCAAAATGGCTTCAATTTTTTTCTTGATTTTTTTCTTTATTTTCTGAGAGAAAAGTACGCTTATGAAAATGGCACAAGCCATATTTTCGTTAAATTCTCTGAAAATTCGAAAATTGCAAATGTTAAAAAAATGTGGCGTTTTCCTATAACAGTCAATCGAAGGTGGAAATGTTTTTTCTTAATGAAATCAGTTACACAATATTATGCACCCGATTACAAGTGGATGCGAAAATTCGAATTCACGTTTTGACGAAGTCAGAACACTTTCCCGATGATTTTACAAGCACATAAAAGGTGAAACCATTCGCATTTGCATCTTCCTGAATGTCCTGAGAGCAGTTAGAAGAGGAGTATGCTGATGTGTTTGAACTTTCTTTCCTTTAAAGTAGCACTATTGACCTTTCGTTTAGAGCAATACTTTTTCTCGCATACGTACGTTAATATAGAGAAGACCGTGCGAAAAGAAAGTTCAGTTTTATGTGGCACTGAGTACAGTATTCACTGACAGAAAAAGGAATATCATGTACTTCTAATTAATTTTGCTAGTACTCATTTGTTCATTCCAGTCATCAGCACAAATTGGGTAGATTGGTTTGTTAAGTGTGTTAAAAGCATTAAAAACACATTTATAGGCAAATGTCTTAAAAATAACAGTAATGGGAAAAGTTGGAAATTATTCTTTACTCCAGCGTCGCAAATAACGTTTCATTTAAATGTTCTTCAAGACAAATATTTCTGGGATAAAACAGAAAGGAGAAGAAAAAGAAGAGACGAAGAGAGAGGGCGGCGTCAGGAAGGGAGAGGGGAAGAGTGAGGGTGGGAGGGGGTGAGAGAAGGGACGGAAGAGAGACAGAGGGGAAAGAGAAGGTACGAGAGATATCAGGTTAATTTTATTTCTGTAGTATTTAAAGACATAACACCGATAAATTGTGCGTGATACATGGGAGGGGGGGAACAATCTGCGGATCTATCGTCGCCCTTTTACTATATTAATTTAAATTTGATTTACAACACAGTAGTTTTAGTAAAATTGATAACAAGAAATAACCGCTGACGTGTGCAGAAACTATTTGCATGGGTAAAAGAGCTACAGACTCCTGCCTCTTCTCTTATCTTCGGCAGCGTTGGTGGCCTGTGCGAAGAGTGGTGTAGGACAGCGGCATGAGCGGAGAGTGGGGTAGAGCAGGCAGAGAGAGGTGTGTGGGCGGGGTCACGGGCGTGGGAGGGGAAAGAGGCATGGGCGACGGCAGGGATCGGGGCAAGCGCTTGAGCGGGGAGTGGGCCGGGGTCGGGGCACATGCGGAGAGTGGTGCAGGAGTGGCGCGGGGCGGGGGCGGGGCGCAGGCGGGAAGTGGTGCGTGGGCCGGAAGTGGACATAGGCTGAGGTGTGGACGGGGCAGGAGCATGTTCGCGGAGAGCGGCGCAGGCGTGGGCGGTGGTGGATGAAGGCGCAGAAACTGCAACCGGGATGGGGCGGGGCCAGGGCGTAGGCGGGGCAGGGGGGGGGAGTGGAGCATGGGCGAGGAAAAGGCGGGTGCTGGGCCAGGGACTGCAAGCGGGGCGGAGCGGGGCGGGGCAGGGCAGGCAGGGCCGGAGGCGGGGCGGGCAAGAACTGGAGCGGGAGCGGAGCAGGAGCAGGCAGGGCAGGTAGGGCAGGCTGGGGCAGGAGCAGGGCAGGGCATGAAGGGCCCAGGCGGGAGCCGGGCAGAGGGCGGAGGCGGGGCGGGCGGGGCAGGCCAGAAGAAGGGCAGGCAGGGCGGAGCAGGGCAGAGCAAGGAGGCAAGGCAACAGGGCAGGCATGGAGCAAAGACAGGGCGGAGCAGGGGGCGGAGCAAGGGCGGAGCAGGGCGGAGCAGGGCGGAGCAGGGCCGGAGCAGGGCAGACAGGGCAGGGCCGGGCGGAGCGGGGCGGAGCAGGGCGGAGCAGAGGCAGAGCAGGGCGGAGCAGGGCGGAGCAGAGGGGCGGAGCAGGAGCGGAGCAGGGCGGAGCGGGGGCGGAGCGGGAGCGGAGCAAGGGGGCGGAGCAGGGCGGAGCAGGGCCCAGGCAGGGCAGGGTGTGGGAGCAGGAGCAGGGGGCGGGGCGGGGCGGAGCGGAGCGGGGCGGAGCGGAGCGGAGCGGGGCGGAGCGGAGCGGGGCGGGGCGGACCGGGGCGGACCGGGGCGGAGCGGGGCGGAGCGGGGCGGAGCGGGGCGGGGCGGGGCGGAGCGGGCGGGGAGGGGCGAGGCGGGGCGCGGCGGGGCGCGACAGAAGCAGTGTTGGTGCACTCGCTGTGGGTGTGGGCGGGGAGTGGAGCATGAGCGCGGGCGAGGTGTAGTGCTCGGGCGGGGGTAGAGGTGGGAGTTGGGGCGGGGCGGGATAGGGCAAGACGGCAGCTGAGCAAGAGCGCATGTGGCTTACCCTTGGCGCACTCGCAGTGGGCGGGTTCAGGGGCGTGAAGTGGAGGCGGGTTGGGGCAAAGGCGCGAGCTGGAGGCAGGACTGCAAGAGCGGGGTGGGGCGGGGCGGAGAAGTCGGGACGACAGCAGAGCGAGAGCGCGTGTGACTCACTCTTTGTGCTCTCACAGTGGGCGAGGGCAGAGATGGAAAGAGCCAGGGGATTGGGGCATGGGTGTGGGCGTGGTGTGGGTCCTGGGCGAGGGTAGAGATGGCAAGAGCCAGAGGCGGGGAGTGGAGGCTGGTTGCGGGATGGGGTGCTGGAGGGGGGAGAAGCGGCTTGCGGGGCATGGATCACAAGCATGAGGCTCACTCTTGGTGCGCTCGCAGTGGGCGGGGAGTGGCGGCGGGTTGGGGCAGAGGTGGGAGCTGCAGGCAGGACTGCAAGCGGAGCGGGTCGGGGCGGAGACGTCGGAACGAGGCCGAGTGTGAGTCGTCCTTTGTGCCCCCACAGTGTGCGTGGAGACAGATGGCAAGAGCCAGTGGCGGGGAGTGAAGCGTGGGTGCGGGGTGTGGCGCGGGCGGGGGCGGAGGCAGGGATCGCAAGCGGGGCGAAAGCTCGTGAGTCCGTGTGACTCACCCTTTGTGCCCTCGCAGTGTGCGTGGGCAGAGATGGCAAGGCCCAGAGGCGAGGAGTGAAGCGTGGGTCCGGGATGTGGATTGATTGATTTTTTCGTGTTTCCCGGCGCGTCAACTACTGTGGTAATTAGTCCCGTTAGTCTAGTGCTTGGTTTTTTATTTTTTTCTCTCGGGAGATGGCGGTGACCTTCCCCCGCTGGATGGCGAGATCCGGCGCCGACCTACCGTCGGCTAGTGGGGTTTCCCCCTAACCAGGACTCTCCCACCAACGGGCACCACCCGAATCAGGATCAACTCTAGCTCTGACCGGTCTCAGATATGATCTAAGTGCATGTTAATTGTAAGTATTGTGTGTAAAAAGGGAGAGGATAGGACAAGAAGAGGAAGGACCAGATCGCGCCCGGTCAAGTGGCCCGTTTGGTAGGGTACTGCTCCGGCATTCGCCTGGTGCTGATCGGAGAAACCACGGAAAACTACCGATCAGAGCAGCCGGCCGCTAGAATTCTCCTCCAGACAGCGACTGAATTCGACCTAGCTGAAAAGCTAGTGTCGAAAATCCTGCCGCCGTGGGGAGTGGGAACCTAGGACCTCCCGGTCAGAGGCGCTGCAGTGACATCAGTTGATGCACTGAGCTACCGCTGCCGGTCGGGATGAGGAGTGGGCGGGGACAGAGACAGGGATCGCAAGCGCGAGACTCACCCTTGGTGCACTCGCAGTGGGCGTCGAGGAAGACGAGCACCTGGCCGCGGGCGGCGCGCGCGCCCAGCAGCCGCGAGCGCACCAGCCCCTCGCGCCGGCCCGTGCGCAGAATGCGCGTCGCCACCGGCAGCCGCGCGCAGTGCTCCTCCAGCGGCGCGCCCAGGAACGCTAGCCCACACACACACACACACACACAATATCAATTTAAGATTTACTTCGAATTAGTCACGACACCTATGAGCAATGCAGACTGCATTGTAGACTGCATTGACTTCAACTCACTATTTTTTTAAAACCTTAGTTACGAAAGCAACCAGTGAGCAATGCAGACTACGTTGTAGATTATGTTGACTTCAACTCACTATTTTTTAGGACCTTAGTTACGAAAGCAACCAGTGAGCAATGCAGACAGCGTTGTAGATTATGTTTACTTCAACTAAATACAACTAACTACTATTTTTTAGAAGCTTAGTTACAAGTTTAGTTACAAATTAGTTACAACCTTACAACCTTAGTTACAAATTTAAGTAGTATATGACTTAGTGTAGGGATCACAGAATTTTGAAAATGTGCACACAATTCACTTTTCCCCATAGCACGTCATACGCAGTTTTTAACTGTTTTTTTTTACGTAAAATAAAAAAAATAAATAAATAAACAAGTGCAACCGGTGAGCAATGCGGAGTGCGTTGTAGATTATGTTGACTTCAACTCACTACCACTTATTTAGAACCTTAGTTACGAAAGCTCCCTGAGAGTAATGCAGACAACGTTGTAGATTATGCAGACTTATACTCACTATTAATTTATAAAATTATATTCAGTAACTGAGTTACAAAACCAAACGTCTTTCAACTTTTTTTACAAAAGCAACCAGTGGGCAATGCAGCCTGCTCTATACATTTTTCGAACTTCAACTCACTACTATGTTTTTTAATCATATAGTTATTAACAAAACTTAACTGGAGAGCAAAACCCATGTATTACTACTTTCTTCACTATTTGGAATTAATTCAAAATTAATTTAATTTTTTCTTAATTTGGTCATGAAAAAAACAAAAGAGCAAAGCATGCTTTAAATTCAAAGTTTAACTCACTACAAATGTTTTAAAAAAGTCTTTAACTTTGTTGCGAAAGAAACAACCGAGCAAAGGAGCGCCTCGCTAGAGAACTGCTTTGTTCCCTACTCGGAGTTCAATTTACTACTAATTTCAAAAAATAGTTT
>BLKR01011294.1:0-7500 GCA_011170035.1 Teleogryllus occipitalis
GCGCCATGTACAGTGATGGTTTCGAGAAAGGAAGCGACGCGTTTGGTGACTGCTGCGGGGGAGGTGACGGAGACTACGCGTGTGACTGCTGCGGGGGAGGTGACAGAGACTACGCGTGTGACTGCTGCGGGGGAGGTGACGGAGATGTCGCGAGTGACTGTTACGGGGGTGGTGACGGAGACGACGCGTCTGGTGACTGCTGCGGGGGAGGTGATGGAGGCGACGCGTGTGACTGCTGCGGGGGAGGTGATGGAGACGACGCGTGTGACTGCTGCGGGGGAGGAGATGGCAGTGACCGCGGCGCAGGAACCTAGGAAGGATGCATGGGACCTGAACACTGACTTTCAGGTGAGGAGAAGCTTCACTAGATTGTTGCAGGTGAACTGTCGTAGTATCATGAATAAGGAAACCGAACTGTGGAATTTAATTGAAGCATGTGATCCTGATATCGTGATAGGAACTGAATCTTGGCTTTCGGACGCGGTAGCAAACCCGGAAATTTTTCGTTCAGACTACCTTACGTTTAGGAGAGATCGCGAAACCAGAGGCGGTAGTGTTTTTATTTGCGTAAAAAACACTTTTAATATCAAATCAAATTGGGTTGATAAAGAATTTGAAATGATGGGTGTAGAAATTTTTTGTTCGGGAAGTATCTTAGAAATAATTGCTTGCTATCGTCCGCCGGGCAATAGTTATGAAATCTTAGGCGCGCTCTACGAAAGAACAAAAAATATAAATAGCCGTCATGTAGTCATTGCTGGAGACCTAAATCTCCCAGACGCAAATTGGAAAGGGATTGTTTGCGAAGGGAAAGTACAACAACTAGTCAACAAACTTGTCTGGGACAGCGGATTAGCACAGGTAGTAGACCGGCCCACCCGACAGGACGCGATTCTGGACATTTGCCTAATTAGACCGAAGGACTTATTTTTGTCGTGTGACGTTTTAGAAGGCATAAGTGATCATAAAGCCGTTTTAGTTGATTTACAGTTAAGTATTTCAAGGAAAAATATTGCGACAGGTATTCTAGTGAGGGAATACAAGAAAGCGAATGTAGCAGAATTTCAAAATTACTTAAGAGAACGGTATGGCGAATTCCTTAGTATAGGAGGAGGAATGGAAGAAATATGGGAAGCGTTTAAAAATATTCTAGTAAATGCCGAGCAGGCATTTGTACCAAGTAAATTGTTAAAAGCAAAATGCGATCCGGAATATTATAATGCGAAAATCAGACGGTTGAAAAGAAAAACCAGAGAAGCGTTTAGCAACGGACACTGTAGTGAAAACCATATGACATTATTTCGAAATTATTCAAAAGCTTTGAGGAAGGAAAAGAAAATCGCAGAGGAACATCATTTAACTCATATTCTTGATGCGGAGGGCAGTAAAAATTGGTCGGCATTTTTTAAATACGTTCGTAGAAGGAAGGGAAATAAAGATGAGATTCCAGTTGTTCGGGTTAATAATTCGCCAATATCGGACGATTGTGAAAAAGCTAATGCTTTTAACGCGTATTTTAGATCCGTTTTCAAGCAAAAGTCAAATTGTATTCAGATACCATCACTGTCAGATAGAAGTCTTTTTCATATTAATGTAAATACTTTGCGGAAAAGAATAAAATTAATGAAGAGAGGGAAATCACGAGGCCCGGATTCTATTTCCACGGACGTCATTAAATTAGGTGGAGAGGCTATTATACCATATTTAACTAGGTTATTTCATGTATCGATAAACAACGCTTGCGTACCGGAAGATTGGAAGCTGGCTCTCGTCGTACCTATTTTTAAAAGTGGCGACAAGACATTACTTAGTAACTATAGACCGGTAAGTCTTACATCAGTCGTATGCAAGCTTATGGAACATCTAATTTCTAGCTATATCAGGAAAGAATGGGAGGACAAGCAATGGCTTTATCAGGGTCAACACGGTTTCAGGAATGATTTTTCGTGCGAAAGTCAGCTAGTCTCACTTTTACAGGACCTAGCCGACGTAGTTGATGAAGGTGGTAGGGTCGACGCGATTGTAATTGATTTTGCCAAAGCTTTTGATGTTGTTCCACACGATCGTCTTGTAAAGAAATTAATAGATTCGGGTTTAGACACTAGAGTGGTAGCGTGGATAAACGAACTACTTCGTGACAGGACACAAAAGGTCCGAATCGGAAATTACTTATCAACTTCGCAAAACGTCACGTCAGGAATTCCACAAGGGAGTGTCATCGGCCCACTCATGTTTCTTGCCTTCGTTAATGATTTACCGACAAGTTTAGTATCTAATGTACGACTCTTTGCAGATGACTGCGTAATTTATAGAATTGTTAACTCGGAGGAGGACGAGAATATTTTGCAGCGAGACTTGGACAAATTACATATCTGGGCGGATACAAACGGCATGGAAATAAATAGTTCAAAGAGCAAATCCATCACGTTTGGTAGGGGTCTAAGTTACAATGAAACCGCATATAAATTGAATAATAATGTTATACCTCGAGTCACGTCTTGCAAATATTTAGGAGTTCAGCTAGACAGTAAATTGACATGGGAAAATCAAGTAAATTTCGTTGTAGGGAAAGCATGGAGATCTTTGCATTTTATTATGCGGATTCTCAAAAAGAGTTCAGTGAGTGCCAAAGAACTGGCATATATGTCATTAGTGCGACCTATATTAGAATATGGCGCGATATGTTGGGACCCATACAGACTTTTGCAGCAAAGAAATCTAGAAAAGGTTCAGCGTAGAGCTTCAAAATTTGCTTTCAGGGGTACCAGGAATAAAGTATGGGAGTCACTCGAAACAAGGAGAATGAAATCGCATCTCTATGCTATGTATAAAGCGTACACAGGCTTTCGACCGTGGAAAGAAATTCAAAGTCGATTAGGGAAACCTACATATTTCGGCAGAGCGGATCACATGCACAAAATTCAGACAAGAATTCAGAAAACGGACGTTGGGAAATATTCATTCACAAATCGAACTATTAGAGACTGGAACGACTTGCCTGTGACAATCTTTGATCCCTTCCCTCATGATGTCAGCAAATTTAAAAATAAATTAAATTCCTAGATGTTTATATGTGTCTTATTACCTCCTATGTAAAGTATGTTATATTATAACTATTATTATTATAACATTATTATTATTATTATTATTATTATTATTACTATTATTATTATTACTATTGCTATTACTATTACTACTATTATTATTATTATTATTATTATTATTATTATTATTATTATTATTATTATTATTATTATGTGCAGTGGCGTGTAGTGCAGTGATGTGAAGTTGAGGGAAAAGAGTGTGTCAGAATCACATTAAAATGTGATTGGCAGTATGGTGAGGTGAGACGAGGCGAAGTGAAGTGAAATGAAGTGATGTGAAGTGAAGTGAAGTGGAGTGCTATGGAAGCTTGCACGGTGAAATGTTTATGTTAATTTGTAAAGTGTGTAAAATTTGTAAAATTTTGTATAGTTGTTAAGTTTTGTAATGTTTAGTTAGTGTATTCTGCCACCAAGTTCTGGAACTTATTTGCAGAATTAGTAATAAATCTAATCTAATCTAATCTAATGATGTGGCTTACGCCGTGACTTTGCCCTATACCGTCCTTAAGTCCGAGGTATTAATATGTTTCATCAGCTTGCATACTTGTTAGTTCTGTGCTGTCAGTAAGGGATACGATATTCTTTCTGTTGTCAAGTCGGCCTTTTTATAATACCATGACCTTGAGTTTTTCTAGTTTGAATGACATTTTGATGTCTTCCGATACCTTCATGACGGTTTCAATTAGTGCTGTTATACTGATTTCTCTTCTTGTGTACAATTTGTTGTTGTTATTGTTATTATTATTATTTTTAATATTATTACTATTATTATTAAATTCTGGGATGGTTCATGAGCAGCGTACTAGCTGCCCGTGTTGTGATCCCCGGGTTCGATTCCCGGTCGAGACAAAAAATAGTTGTAGCTTTCCTTTAAAATCGTCCCAGTTTCTGTAGCTGTGTGACGAAGAATAACTCACTCATGTGGATCTTGCTAGTAACGGTGAAGATAATACGTCACGTTTGCCTCATCTCGCTTTTACCTCCAAACAAGGAAATTTAACAAGACCCAATCTAGGGGGACACCGGTAGCTGTCCGGCGAAGTCGGAATACCGACCCAAAACCCCAAATACATACATAATTATGAAATTACCTCTCATATCTCTATAATGACTACATAAATTTTACAGATTAATATTATTAGTGTACAAATTTTGAATATAATTATGAATGTTGTATGTAATTATGTTTTCCACAAAATTCCTCACGACTGTATCCGTTAAGATGATAGTAACTTTCTGCGTAAGATTCAGTAGGTTTTTAGGAAGATCTAGTTTCATGAGTCTGTGATGCATCGTCTCCGGGATGGTTCCAGAACTTTATATTATAATTGACATGATTCTCACTTTACCTGCATTCCATTGTTGGATAGACTCCGAGAGATCCACATACTTAGTCTTCTTTTCTGTGTCTTCAAAATGAATATTGAAAGTGTTCGAAATTGAGACATCGATAACATCGACTTGCCTGTTTCCATTATTGAACATTACAATGTCAGATCGCTTACAGATAACTGTTCTGTCTGTGAGAATTTTTCTGTCCCAGTACAGCCAGTAAGAATGATTCTCCAAAACAGTCTCTAAGTTAAACATATAGTGCGAAACTCGTTCTTTGGATGATAACTGATTCTTCTGGGACAATTCTTGGTGGATTCCTTTCGCTACTCCATCATGCCTGTTTCTGTACTCAGATCCAGCTATACATATGTGCAGCCTGATGTAATGGACTATATTGATTCAATTTGTCCACAACCGTATCGGCAGCGATCATCTTTCACAATTTGATGTTTGAGAATATATTTTCTGTAATTGCGGGCTGGAATTACTTGATATTGCATGGTAACCATGAATACTTTAGTCTCAAGGAAGATCTGCTCTGAGATCAAGCAGTAGCAGTAGTTTGACGACTTACAACGATGGACATATGCTTGGCTTATCTCGTTTGGATGTCTTCCATGACTAGGTTTTGCCATCCACGCTTCCAGTTTTCACTGGATACTGATTGCGGTAAGACTTACGTCTGATTCGCATTATTTTAATGGTGTCCGTTTGTTTACTGCACAAACTGTGTGTGTAGTTTGGAAGCGATAGATTTCACATGGAAGAATTTTCTGAAGCTTTGAACCTACTTGCAGATCATGATGTTAATGTCAGCCTCCACCGCCAAAACGTCGCGGGAGGGTCACACGTTCAACTCAGACATTATTCTTCTTTTTGATAACCTTTCTCATGATATTTATTCGTTTAATTAGTAAATATTAAAATGCATATATTACAATGTTTTAGTATACTTATTATGAAACCTTCAAATTAAGACTAAATATTGATTGTATTTAATTAATAAATACCCATCATATTAGGACCTTCAATTTTACTACCTAAGAAACATCAATTTTAATACGATTGGTATAAAAGTATTGTGTTTTCCCTAATGTATGTTTTTATACTTTTAATTCTTACTCTATTAAGTAAAGGTTTAGCCTTCCTTAACCTTGACTAACTTACTTTACGTGTTAGAATAGAATAGAATATTTATTTTGCTACTTAGGAATACATAGAATATTTCCGGTGGTAGCGTTTTCTAAGAAATTTCTAAAAATACACAATAAAACAACATCAAACAACATTAAAATATTAACATGTTACCAAATACAATTTTACAAAATTAATCTATTAACGATATTTACTAAGTCTAATTTTAAAATTTTTGACATTCTGAGGGAAAGTCTCCAGCACTGCAGCAGGTAATTTGTTCCAATTTTGTATCGTATTATTTTTATCGTTTTATGTTTTTGTATCGTATCGTATTTGTATCGTTTACGTGTTATTAGCTTACTTGCAAATATACTACTAAAATATTTACATTATTAGATGTATTTGCTCCCTGTCAAACCAATTCATCAATTATTTGAAATTCGGATTATAATTGGATTATGATGAATCGTTCAGAATTAGTTGAAAATGTTTTGCCACCGCTACGGGCGGAAGTTGTGCAGTGGCCGAGCTGAACGGCCGTTGTGAACGCCGTGCAGCGGCCGAGCGCCTTGCGGATGAGGTCGCGCGCCCGGATTGATTGATTGATTTTTTCCTGTTTCCAGGCGCGTCAACTGCTTCGGTCATTAGTCCCGTAAGTGTAGTGCATTTTTTTTATCGGGAGATGACAGTGATCTTCCCCCGGTGGATGGCGAGATCCGGCGCCGACCTACCGTCGGCTAGTGGGGTTTCTCCCTAACCAGGACTCTTCCACCAGCGGGGCACCGCCCCAGTCGGGACAAGCTCAAAGATCCTGACCGGTCTCCCGGAATATCTGGTAGTGCAGTGCATGTTGGTGTAAGTATGTGTGTGTGTGTGTGTAAAGGGAGAGGATAGGAAAAGGAAGAGGAAGGAAAGATGGCGCGCGGTCCGTGGCCCGTTTGTTAGGGTACTGCTCCGGCATTCGCCTGGTGGTGATCAGAGAAACCACGGAAAACTACCGATCCGAGCAGCCGGTCGCTAGGATTCTCCTCCAGACATGACTGAATTCGACCTAGCTGAAAAGCTAGTGTCGAAAATCACCGTCGTGACTTGAACCTAGGACCTCCTGGTCAGAGGCGGTGCAGTGACATCACGCGCGCCTGGAGACGTTCAGCTGTTTGCACATATCCGAGAGGTCGAAATGTGCGTTAAACAGGATTTCCTCCTGGCCAAGGATTGCCTCCTGGCGAATTGCCTCCCACCGAGCGTCGGCTCGGAGACTCGTGATACTTGCGCCGTTGGTTTCCTCCGAATGCAGAGGGGACGACTGACGATACGTGTTAAAGGAAGGAGTGGATTACAAAAGGGAATCATTTATTCAGATTTCCGATCTCATGATCCCCACAATGCATGTTTTCTGACGGAAAATCACCTCTTTCCGCTGCAGCACTTCACTAATTGCTCTTATCGGCGTACGTACGTAATACGGCAAAGCATTAAAATTGGCCGCCGAAATTCCGGAGAAACAATTTTTGTGTCCGACTGAACGATGAGATGAGTATCAGGGGTGTAATAATTCCGAATACATTTCCTATGAGAATCATTTACCGTGAAAATATTTTTTTCTTAGTATGAAACATAGTATAGTATTTCACAACATAGTATGAAACATACAGCAAATTTGTTTCCATACACCTCCAGACCTTATTTTGTAAAAAAACTGGGATATGCGAAAAACAGTGAATTTTTGGCTCTCTTGGTTACTTTCTGCAGATTAAGCTCAGTAGATCCGAACTACTCGCAGAAAAGCTCTTGGGTAATTTTTATTTATTTCAATATAAAAAACTACTGTGCAATGAGGCTTAGTCCAGAATTCGATGCATAATCACTGGAAATTACGGTTTCAGTACTTATGGAATGTCAATTTTCATTTACTCTTTTCAAA
>BLKR01011294.1:10000-35097 GCA_011170035.1 Teleogryllus occipitalis
TGTATTCATTGTCTTAGGGAGTAATTCTTCATTACATAGCCCATGAGTCCGTTAGTCGTCAAGAGGACCGCCAGGTAGCATCTCCGCGTACGCGACTCTCTCTTGCGCGCTCCAGCGTTACTACCCAGCGGCCAGAATTGGGAAAGAATTAGGATAGGTGTAGGTCACTTCACTGGGATTGGACTAGCCCTTGTGAAGCAGATAAACTCGTTTTGTTGAAACAAATTTCACATGAGATTGTCTGGGAATCGAACCCGGTCCTCCTTGGTGAAAGGCGAGCGACTTCACTTTTGAGCCACGAGACAGCTCAGATAGTGTGATTGTGTAATTTCTCTTGTTCTCATGTGTTGCCACTGAATTCTCATACTGTGCACACAACATAGCTGAGTGATGCGAGGATAAGGCCACTCACCATTAAATATTAGCTAGTGTTAGAACCGCAAGTTTTTTAAATATTCTTGGTAGGTATATATAGAACTGTTATACTGTGTATCAATATGTTCACTAGTATGTTAAAATATTTATTTTATTGCATTGTTGTACCAGAGTATTTTACTTGGTGGTCGTGGACAGGGAGTTTTGTACTGTTTAGTGGTGTCTTGTTCAGCCGCATTTTTTGCTGCCACCCAGTACCTTCAATACCTATATCTATGTAGAAGAGCTAATATTATATACTTAAAATGGTTGCAAATCATACCACAAAATTGTAAAAGATAAACATATTAATATTATTCTAATATTAATTTAATGTGTCCCGAACTACCAGGCAAAATCAACAGTTCTGCCAACTCAAATCAATTTAGGAAAACCTTTTCCGAGTTGCTGTGTTTTGCAGATCGAATTTCGTGATTATCTAACCAATGCTGACTGAAACTGCGAAACTGAATTGAGCGCCGCAAAAACTACCTTATTGTACACCCAAATAGCGTTCCAATAATTTCACATTTAAGTGCGACTGGATCGGCTTTTAAGCCGATGCAAAATCGTCGAATTTCTATCTGTCTCCGGTTGCTTGTACTGTATAATATATTACGAAGACGCAGGGAAATATGTCGTGGCCTAGATGTAACCCTTGTAATTCACACTTTTAATGAAAACTTTTAATGATAATATTAATACAATTCACACTTTTAATGAAAACAGAAATTGGTCCATTTTAATCAGCTACTTTGTTTTATTCAAGCAAAAAAAGTAATGAAGAAATTGGGAGATTTTTTTGAACAAGGTCAAAAAGTGCCTGGTTTCATGCTGTCTGAATAATATTAGCGCACTACTGCCAGGACAATACCTCAGACCGTAAGGTCCTAGGAATCGAGTCCCGACAGTGCCATATTTTCAATGTTATCTAGGAAGCTAGGTCGAATTCCTTGCTTGCCTGTAGGAGAATTCTAGCTGCCGACTACTCTGATCGGCAGTTTTCCTTCGTTTCTCTTATCAATACTAGGATAATGTTGGAGAGAACCCTTACAAATGACTCATGGATAGCGCGCAATCTTTCCTTCCTCATCCTTGTCCTTGCTCTTCCCCTTACAAGACACACACAAATTACTCTTATATGCAATACATTTCTGCGCATGTCCGGAGCTTAGAGCTTGGAACTGTGACTCACTGACGATGATACATGCTAGGGAATTCCGAGAAGCCGACGTGTAAGTCTGCGTGGGATCTCATATTCCAGCGGCCGGAACTAGACTACCCCTTGCATTACACCTGCGGGGCTAATAACCTTAGTAGTTGACGCACTCAGAAACATTTATCCATCAATCAGTCTTTCAACCAAACCCAATCTCAATAAAGAACTCCCAAAATTTGAGGTTCACACCAAATTATCTAATTGTCAAATTGTTTCAAATTCAAGGTTCCTCAACATCACTTAAACCCATTCGAGAATATTCGATTAGTAATTATTTTTCTTCATAGACGGACGGTCGCATGGTTTTGAGAAGAACCTTTTTGAGTATACTGGATCCCGAAAAGTTGGATTTTACAATATTACGTGAAGAGAAAGATATTCACGTAGAGGTGCAAGCAAATCGCCCAGTTTTTTGGTATCCAGAACCTTCAAATCGAGTATTTCTGTCTATCTTTCCCTACATCAAGCAATAGTACACAAGAAAGTCAAACTGGATAAAACAGGAGCAAAAAACACCAACAAAACTAATGGTGCTACAGAATGGCACAGACTTTCTCGTAGTAAAATTTTCTAATTTCCTTGGTGTAGACTGGCTTTACAGTTTTGCTCCATCCTCTTGCCAGGTGCCATCTATTCATTCCATTCATTCATTCAGGGCCCAAATACATTTTCACAATTCTCCAGTTTACTTAGTAGAGAACCGAAATATTACTTCAAGAAAATAAAAGAAGAGTAAAATCTCGTCCAAAATGACAATTTTTATTGGAAAACTTAGAGCCGCTTTCAAGAAAATAGCGTTTCAGCGTTGCTGTAAATGCGAAATTTGAAGCTATTTTCACAGAAATCTAATGAGTTTTCGAGAAATTTTGTGTCATTATTTAAAGCACATGTATTCATAAATACATTAATGTGAACAAATTTCCAGTAATGTAAATATCTGGAAAATATATTAAAAAACAAAAGAATCAAAGAGTGAATTTAGCACTAATTTTACCAAACGTTTAAAGAAAAAATTCGGAGGCGTTGTAGGGATAATATTGTTTTTGTATTTTTTAAATTTGCAAATATTGCACGCCATATTGAGAGAAAACTACTAAAATGTTCAAAAATGTACATGACCATAATAAAAGAAGTAATTATGGACAACAAATTTCATTTGAAGGAAAAATCTTTATCTTCAATTTCGTAGTTTCAGGAAGACGCCGAAAAAAATTTGGAGCCGTTTTTGAGAAAAATTGTGAAAATGTCCTGGGAGGGTGGATGAAAATTCCCCCCAAATTTTCAAGAATGTTTTTCAAAACGCTTCAACTACAGCCAGATGGAGATGTGTTTCTTCAATTTGGGAAAAATCCAAGGCATGGTTTAGTCGCCAGTAGTGTTCGCAGACGGTCAGATGGACGATCTGCTTTCAATTGGCTTTTCCGCATCAAGGACCCACAAAACAGGGATTCTGGCAACACGACGTATTAAAGGATTTTTCTCTTAGTTTAGATATTCAATATATCAACTTGGTCGTTATCAGGGCCCGACAATAAAGTTTTTTATGCTGGATTTCTGGATTTCTCGCAATCATGTATCTCCCACCTGCGGTGCGCCGCTCCTGCCGGGACACTTCACGATCCCGACCGATCTCCTGGTATATGTGTATTGCATGTGTGTTGGGGTAGTACATGTGTGAGTACGTAAGGGATGAGGATGGAATAAGGAAGAGGAAGGAAAGATCGCGCGCGGTCCCTGACGCGTTTGTTAGAATGCGACACCGGCATTCTCCTGGTATTGATCGGAGGAACCGCGGAAAATCGATCAGGGCAGCCGGCCGCTAGAATTCTCCTCCAGACAGCGACTGAATTCGACCTAGCTCTCTAGGTAGTGTCGAAAATCCTGCCAGCATCGGCCCTCGAACCTAGGACCTCCCGGTCAGAGGCAGTGCACAGACATCAGTTGATGCCCGAAGATTTCGGTTATAACCGGTCGGCTCTTCCCATCCGTCCGCGTCAGTCGGTGGTCGGCGGCTGGCGGGCCGCGCGGAGGTGGGTGGTCGGCGGTCAGCGGTCGGCGCCGCGGCCGCTGTAAGCTGCTGCCCGCGTGACAGGGCTCATGATGGATAGCCCCGCCCGACAGCTGTCCAGCGCGCAGAAAAACTGTTTGCTTTGCCACGCCGTATTAATGCTTTCATAATAAGGAAGCGCGGAGGGGGCGGGGCCCACGCGACGGGAGACGGTGGCGCCTCCGAGACCCCTCGTTGGTTGGTTGTTAGTGATTCCGGACGCATCAACGACTGAGGTCATTGGTCCCGTAAGTGTAGTGCATGCTTTCCCTCGGGAGAGGTGGTGGTGGTGGTGGTGGCAGTGTTTCTTCCCCCCCTGGATGACGTGATACGGCGCCTACCTACAGTCGGCTAGCGGGATTTTCCTCAGCCAGGTATTTCCCACCAGCGGGGCACCGCCCCAGCCGCGACAAGCTCTAAGCTCCCGACCGGCATGTGTGGTAGTCTAGTGCATGTTAGGGAAGAGGATAGGACAAGGAAGAGGTAGGAATGATCATGCGCGGTCCGTGGCCGGTTTGTTAGGGTACTGCTCCGACATTCGTCTGGTGTTGATCGGAGAAACCACGGAAAACTGCCGATCAGGGAATTCTCGTCCAGACAGCCACTGAATGCGACCTAGCTGATAAGCTAGTGTCGAAGTTTGTCAATGTCGGGACTCGAACGTAGGACCTTCTGGTCAGAGGCACTGCAATGACATCAGTTGATGCACCTCTCCTGTTCTCGAGACCCCTCGCATTTTCTTTTCAATCGCTATATTGCCATCAAATATTTCTTTCCTTGATATACATTATGTAGTAAACTATTGGTCCCCGGATAGCTCACAATCAGCAAGATCACTTTACATGCACATGTTCACTAGGGAGAGTTTGTGGCTTCCATAATGCAATAGAATAACTCAATGTCAATGGATGAGTGAAGAAATGAGATGAATGAAATTGCTGATGATATAGATGGCGTAATACATCGTTGCACAAATGTCATTAGAAATCCCCGTGGATGTTTTGGTGTTTGTATGTCTATAGCAGGGTTCGGTGGCACAGGGGCTTGAAGTTCCGTCCAAGGCTTCGGAGCCTACAAGTAAATGTTATTGTCACACGTAAGGCATTAGTGTGTTCATTAAGAGATTGGGCTGTGGTTTAATTTACCATTCCATCAATATTCCATCCTTCATGCAGTGTAAATCAATGTCAAACCATCACTGGGGCTAATTCCCGGGAAAATAGACGTTATAAAGACGTCTTCCTTACGTACGCTCGGCAGTCGAGTTTATCACTGTTTATAACGTCGACATTCCAAGAGAAAAATAATTAAGAATGAGTACACGAGAGAAATAACCTAGGAGGAGATGTTAATACTAAGAAAAGTGAAATGGAGGCTGAAGAGAGAAAAAAAACAGAAAGCAGAAAGATAGAAAAGGCGACCAAACGGAGGAGAAAGGGAAGCGAAGAACTGCGACACTTTTCCAGATGTTCGCTATTCTTCCTTACTGGATCTTTTTTCGCATTTTTATAACAGTTTCTAGTTTTTAGCATTACCTTCTTTTCCTTTCTATGTTTCGTCCTCTCGTTTCTTTCCTCCCAGTTTCTCTCTTTCATAACGGCCTTTAAATTACTGTTTGTTTTCTTTCTTCATTCACTTCATCCACTCATTTGTTCCAAATTTGTGTTAGTCTACGTTTCTAGGTTTGTCTTTTTGGTGGATAAATTTCTTATCAATGGTTGTTTCTATGTTTCTACTTACAACTATTTTCATTTATTCTTCATTTATTTTCTTCTTCGTTTCTTTTTTCGTTTTATCTTTTTCTCGTTTCCGGTTTTTATCTTTTTTCCTTATTTTTGTTCCTTTTTTGAGATTCATAAGTCATGGTTCAATTTTTTAAGTCTTGGTTTGTCATTCGTCCTCATATTCTTCCTAAACGTGTTACTCATTTTCCTCTTTATATTTTTTCTTTATTTTACATCTTATATGTATGTAAACATTTTACATAATCTGTATAATATGGTATATATAATATTTAAAGCCGTGCCCTCTCTTCTGTCCTGCAGAATTTTCTATATTTCTCACTCGTTTTCTTCCTTTCCTTCTCTTTATCTGTGGACATTACAGTCATTCCTTCCTTTACCTATCTCTAGGTTTTCCAATGTATCGATATGTCTTCCCTTACTAATGATTCTTTCATTTTTCAGTTTCTTGATCTTGTTTATTTACTTACTTTCTCGTTTCACTCCTTAAATATGTTTCACTTCGTGAATGCCGATATGATTCACTGTGTTTTTGCCTGGCGCCACTTTCTCTCTTTGTCGACCTGTATGTATGTTTGTATTTCAATCTTTCTTATATTCGTCTGACAACCTAGGGCTCTTTGAAATCTCCATGAGTTTACTGTTGCCTGTGTTCTCTGTCTTTGACCCTGCTTCTTCATTCCATATGCCCTCTTGCTCTTTCTTCCTTCTCCCTGTCCCCGCTCGCCTATCCTCTCTGTCCTGTCTTGTCTCTCCTTTTGCCCTCTTTCTTCCCTTTCTTCTTTTCCTCTCCCTCCTTTCCCCTCTCCCCTTACTATCCCCGTCTCCCTGGCGCGGGACCGCGGCCTGTCCAACGCGGCCGTCGTCGGCTCGCGCGCTCGGCGTCGGGAGATTTGATATAGTGCCACCATTTAAAATACGTAAATGAAGTTGAATTTCTATTCTACAAGCTGTTGGCCAAGGCGTTCTATTTATTTCGTGCCAGGATGATGGACTCCCAGAATTACCACTGCGCAGTATTAACGCCCCAGAGGTGCGATTTATCACGCTTCTCAGACGCCGTGGATGTGTCACGTTTCGGGACAAGGCGTGGATCTTATTGCTTTCTTAAACTGCTCGTTTAGACGCATTTACAATGCACTCCCGGTATTCAGCTACCAACGAAGAGCAAAGTAACAAATTCTTGTCACTGTGACGTTGGTCGAATATTAATCGATTTGTAATGACGGCTAAGCGCTGGTGAGGAGTTTTCTTGCAATTATACATGCGCCCAGATGATGCGTTAAGAGCTCAAGAGGTTGTTTGTATTCGTTTTTGTTTTGTTTAAAACATAAATGTTTTTAGTTGGCAGGTTCCTTCGTTTGTTCGGGTAACCCGACATCTGAAAGAGAACTGTCAATGTTATAAGAAATCAATTCCGATATAAATAGATGATAATTATTTGACAACGATAATGATCTCTTCAGGGGGAAATATAACTTTTAGTGAAGAAGAAAGTGGTAACGGAATCATTTATTCGAGGAACTGAATTGACCTTACAGGACATGAATACAAATAATAATTATTGTCATTTGTCACTTTTAATGCCACTTTTGTTTTATGAAAATGTCACACAAATGTTTCATACAGCAGAACGGTGAACGATTTTGTAATTTGTAAACGTAATCGAAACCTTAATTTCACAAAAGAAACAACAAAGGAAATTCAATAGTTTTTATGAGAAGTCCGATTCTGAATCTTCATGTGAATATTTAAAATAACGGGATGCAAGAGTAATCCATTGGTCGACAAACAACGCTGACTCATTAAGATTACGTGAATATTTCATAATCGATGATTATCGTTCTTGCTTATTTCTATGGCCGTTCGTATCTATTTTTACTTCTTCGCAGTCCTTTACTGCTCCACAATAATATTTTAATGTATGAATTCATCGTTTGTAATTTAAAATTATGTTTCTAGGTTGAAGATGCCGGTATGAAGGCTAGAGGAGTTTCATTTCAATGAAAATGTCATTGTCACAGCAACATTGTATTCAAATGCTCTGTTATTATCGTTAAGCCGTACAAGCCACGCATGAAAGCTTGATAGAAAGGAGAAAGCCATATTGTGGACGTCACGTGATTTATTGCAGAAACCTGTTCCCCATACAGACGAAAGATAGGATTTATGATTTTTTCTGACGCTGCAGTTGTCCAGGAAGTAACTATGTGTTCAGAAAGTTTACCGCCGCATATTTGTTTTGAATATTCTAAATTACTACTTTCGAATTTCATAACTTGGCGTCTGGAAACCCCATTCACAAGTTTATATTTGTAGACATCATATTAAACCATGGGAGTTCTTCCTACATAAACACGAATTTAAACATTCGAAAGTTAAAATATCTATTGGGTTTGGTCAAAACATGAATAATAACTCTTCTAGATATGAGAATTTAATTCTCAGTTTAAAAATCAGAAATCAATCATACATACAATTTTAAGTGAAAATATGATATATAATTGACCGTTATTTAACAATACCATGTCTAGTTTTTCTTCCTTCTAAATTATTTTAATCGAGTAATAATATTCTGACCAAATCCTAGAAGGCAGTCAGAAGCATCGTAGCTTCAAGAATG
The DNA here is from genome assembly GCA_011170035.1 of Teleogryllus occipitalis. Lineage (NCBI taxonomy): Eukaryota > Metazoa > Arthropoda > Insecta > Orthoptera > Gryllidae > Teleogryllus > Teleogryllus occipitalis. The sequence continues at coordinate 18,046 of BLKR01011294.1, forward strand.
TTATTTTTCAATCTATGTTTTAAACGACAATATTAACAAATAAACACAAAGACATATGAAAATTTCCCTTCACTTTTCCCCATAGCACGCCATACGCAGTTTTAACTGTTTTTTGACGTAAAATAAATAAATAAATAAATTAGAGAATTCATTAACATTTCATATTAGATCACGATCATACTTTTCAAAAAATTTTGTGTTACCAACATATTTTAAATTTCCTTTCATCCTATGTAAAACAATTGTTGAAATAAAAGTTACCGCTGTTACTAATGTGAGCAGATGCTTAGAATGTAGGCAGAGGATCTAAGTTCTTCGTAAAGTGAGTGGATTTCACGAAGTAATCATCATAAATGAGTGGAACTTCAACAATGTAATCAGGTCGAAGTGCTTCTTTTAAATATAGACTGGTTCCTCACAGGCAATCTGCAAACATAAGTTAGTTTCAGCCAATCTCCCTCTTGTCTTCAAAGTGCAAGTTCTGAAAGAATGCTCATCCTTTAATGAGCATTACATAGGAATTCCCCAAACTTCTTAGTGACATACAACCAAAAAATATTCTGCCAAATAAATGTCTGTCGTTCTTGTGATGAAAATATCTGTCGTAAGACTCGAAGTAAAAAAGAGATTGTATTCCGTTTGACTCGCTACAAAATGCTTTTTTGACCTTCTGAGACCCGTCATCCAATCATGTGGAAATCATACTGCCCTATTATGATGTTTTATTTTTATCCTTTTTCATGTCTGCATGATTCGAATCGTATTCTAGGTAAGAATGTTGAATAATTAAGTATTTGTGGTGGATTTCTTAACATTACTTTTCTCAGTAGAACCACGTTATACATTAAGGGAACCGTTTTGAGCACGTGTCAGATGTGGTTCATTTATCTGATTCAACTGAATATCCCTCATTGCGCGAGATTCTCATGGCACATGTATCACAAGGATTTTCCTTCCTACAGTCCCGAACAGTGAAACTGAATGTCCATAGTTTCCTCTTAATGCCTACAAATTCTTGATATTAGGTATGGAGTTGGTAGGCATAGTTGCCAATGAGACTCGGCTACCTCTACCTTTCCTTCAGATTTCTTTTCATATTTTGCTCTCTCTTTGAATATAAATAATTCGCTCCAACATTGATACTTTCCTTAAACTTACATTTGATTCAAAATGATAACTTCCCATTATTGTCTTCACAAAAATCATACTATATAGAAAACGTTTTAATTAGTATACGGTACGTGAACGTATCACGTTCTAACCAAATTTAAATAAATGAGGACTAGCTAAAAGTTTGTTTTCAAACTCTGTTAAAAACTTTGTTCACTTTTGTTTCCCTTATATTAGTTTCAAAACTCGTTTAATTACCAATGATCCGTAATAGATTTATATCCGTTAAAGGTTATAAAACTTTTTCAATCATTTTGTGTATTTCTCTTTTACTTTAAATTTTTAGTCTCAAGATGTTTCACTTTATATCTCTATAAATAAATTTTCACCAATGGATACCAATTCTTGATTTCAACAATGGATAACAAAATAAAGAAAATGTTGCTTAGTGGCGTTTTCCATCATGTGATACAGTACATATCAATAATATTTTTGTATTAAAACATATTACATAAATACAATTTTGCTGTTCAAGAGTTTTAAAATATTCAAATGTTCATGAAGGTAAATAATTTCTTAAAAGTTACCAAAGTTAATGGGGCAAATGAGTTGAAATATGTAATTTTTCATACATCAACGTAAAAATTCTTCTACGAAACACGTCAACTCCATCCAGTAACCATGGGTTTTTAATAATCAAAACACCTTTGCAGGAAAAAACAACAACATAAAAGATGAGGCTTTGAAGTGAATGCAGGATTAAATAACGGAGTTGCATCTAGCGTTCAGTGAAATTCGCAGCATTTTATATGAAATTCGCTCAAAATATTTATATCTTGAGTAAACGTAACGAAATTGAGTATCTAAATGTAAATGTTATTATATCTAAATGTAAACGTAATCAAATTGAGTGTTATTTTGGTAAAAGTAGACGGAGCTATAAAGAAGATAAAATACGTGAAAAAAGTGTATTGTACCTTGATATTTATGACATTTCTTTCACAAGACTTTAAACATTTGGATGTAAAAATAAAAAAATAAGGTCAAAAATTCAGACGATCTCTGGCTTGGCTCTGACTTGGCATATTTTCCGGCAGGGGACACCAAATTCTCTATGACAATGGAATTCGTCTTACATCCCGTCAATTGATCCCTCAGAGTTCACGCAGTGCATTTTCAGAACTACTGAAATACCACACTGGCGCCGGAAGACTTTTTTTGTTATTTAAGGTCGCATTAACATCTAGGTCATTAGCGACCACACGAGTTAAAGTTATGGTAACTGTGAAGATGAAACGATATGGTGATGATTAGGGATGATGGGACGAACGCAAATACAACCATGCCCGAGTCGGGACTCGAACCCGTGACATTTCGGTCCGAATTCGCTACGACATTACTGCCTGAGCGATCTCGGCCACCGGATCGGCACCGGAAGAGTTTTGATCGGTGTCGAAGCCAGCCGGATGTGCTTAGTGACCTGGCCCAGAGAGCGAACGCGGCGCCCAATTGGCCCCTCGCCAACGCGGCTGCTGCGCCTGCGCGGCGGACCCCACCCCCACCCCCACGCGCCGTCGCCAGCGCCCATGCAGGCGACACGTCAATCACACAGAGGTGAGAATAAATGTTACAAACTTCTAAGGCTTGAAGCGGGTGACGCAAAGATGGTCAAATCTCGAAAAACAACTTGCGTGGGAAATCTCAAATAAAGAAGTTAAAAAAATTTCTAACAGCCCGCTTGTGGTTGATTGGAAAAGCATCCTGCACTGGTGCTTAGCAAGTATACGAACACTTTTAGGGTCGACTTATTCTCTGACAATGCCGATGTTGAATTATTTACATTTACTGTTCAAGTTCATAAACCGACAGAAACTTCTAAATTATCTTGTATGATGTTTGATGCAAGCCAAAGCCGTGCTGTGCTTGTCCTGATACCATCATAATAGAAATCGCAATCATTAACTGCATGAAAAATTGGTGCTCTGTAATACACAGTACATTTTATAACTTAAATTTTACCTCCCTCAATATTTCCCCCCTTTCTTGATGGAAGACCAGCCGGGAGCTTAGCTTGTCCCTGCTGGGCAGTACAAATACACACGCTTACAATACATGCACTACACTAGCTTTCTTGATGGAAGACTAGCCGGGAGCTTAGCTCGTTCCTGCTGGGAGGTACAACTGTGAGGGAGATATCTGGAGCAGGAAAACCTCCGCAAGCCAACGTGTAGATTTGAGCTGGAAATCTCCGGTCTACATCATGTACTGAACGCCACGCATTGAAGTATATGACTAGGAGTAAAGAGTAGTAATTATATAATCATATTGTCTGCGGCTTACGTTGACTAAAATATTTTTATACTCTGTAATATGAACATTTATCTCCAACTTTTCCTTAACACATTTTACATTGCCACCAACGATTTCGTACTACTTTAATTGAATATACGATTATCATATTATGTATTAAGGCAATTTTCGCCGCCTCAGATTGATGTTTGCAGATCCCGGATCTGAGCACAACATGGTTGTTTACAGAAAATATGGTATTTGAAACGTGCTCTTGTAATGTATGTCACACCCCGCTGCCATAGATATTGTATCGAGAATAAATGATTTCTACGGGCGATAAGCCAAGATCTAACTCTGGGAGGCTATATGCCGTGATCTAATGAATAAAACAATTGTAATAAAGCACGTACAATTTGTTGTCAGTTTAGATCCTGTTTCTTCGCACTATACCAAACACATTATAAATAATTCCGTAATATGTGGACGTCAAATTGTCATATTTATAGTGACAAATTATGATGTATTCGCACAAGTAGGCATTCTTTAGATGCCGCAGATCATTTTAACGACTCACAAATCTGTGAATGTAGTATATCATGACCATATTCAGCTTCAAGCGGAGTTATTTGAAAATAGAATTACTCCTTATGCTCCTTTTATTTACGACACCGGAATTTGCACATGAAAAGATATCTTGTGTGTAGTTCTAGCTGCATAGGAGATAACAATTGATACATGTTCAGAAACGTAAAATTTTGAATGTTTTTACTTTCTTCTTGTGTAGTCACAACTATATGAATGAATTAGAGCATGCATGAGAGAAGGATAAAGAAAGATGCAGAGAGACAGAGAGAGAGACAAATAAGAGAGAGCGAGAAAGAGAGAGAGGGGAGACACAGGGAGGAATGCAAAGAGAGGGACATAGAGGAGAAGGGACAGGGAGTGCGAGAGTGTTTGATTGATTGATTAGTGATTCCGGACACGCCAACTGCTAAGGTCATTTCTACCGTAAGTGTTATACATCGCCTGGGTTAGCAGTTATCTTCTTCCGCTGGATGGCGAGATGCGGCATCTATCTACCCTTCGGCTTCTGGGTATTCCTCGTCGAGGTATCTTCCATCTGCGGGCCACCCCCGCAGTTGCGACAAGCTCTTCGTTCCCGCCTGGTCTCCCGGCCTGTGTGGTATGTTTGGTAGTGTTGTACATGCAAATGTAAGTAAGGGGTGACGATAGGACATGGAAGAAGAAGAAAAGATCGGGCCCGGTTCGTGGCCTGCTTTTTAGGGTACTGATCAGGTATTGGCCTAATGTTGATCGGAGAAACATAGACAAATTACGGTCAGAGTATCCGGCTAGAATGATCCTCCAGACTCAGGCTAAACTCGAGTTAGCTATCTAGATAGTGTCAAAAATCCTTCACTGTCAGGACTCAACCCTACGACCCTGGGTTAGAGGCACTGCAGTGACATCAGTTGATGCTCTGAGCATAGAGTAAAGGACAATACCTCTTTAGTCTATGCTCTGAGACACCTATGAGGCTGAGAGAGACAGAGAAGGAAAGATGGAGAGGAGGGAAGACAGGGAGGGAGAGGGAGAGACAGAGACGTAGACAAAGGAAGTGACATAGAGGGAGTCAGAGAAAGGGTCAGACCGAGAATTCGAGGATGGGCACAGAGTCGTAAAGTCAGGAGCAGATATTAGTGGTCAAATCAAAAACCGAAGGAAGAAAAATAATTTGATAAGAAATGGAAGAGGCACGAGTGAAACAGTGATTGCGTGACTACCAGTATTTGTATGTGTTAGATAAAGATGCATAAAAGAGAACGAGTGGTAGGGAGAGAGTATGTAGAAGAAAAGGTAAAAGTATATTATGTAGGGGCTGTTTTAGAAAATGGAAGCCAAGCAATATGCGCAATAAGAATAAAATAACTACTCTAAAAAGACTAATCGCACACGAAAACATTGAAACCGTACTTTTCCGAGCATCGCCTTGTCCGTAATTATCTCACAATGTGGGGAGGCTTACTTAATTTAAAATTTCGTAATATTTCGAGATATTTGTTAGCTTGATAAAACTGTTGGAGTTAAAAATTAACAAGTAATAAGTAGCCATTCATCTGTAAATAAAACTCATTTAGCTTCTGATACCTAATTAGAAAATTACATTTCACCGTCTTTTAACTGTACGTCGTAAATTCGTCGAGTTGCTCCTCTCACCGCATGAAAAAATAGCCGTGACTTATGAATCAGCTTTCATCAAATTTGAATCCCTGCTTCTGGCCACATGTTCGAATAGTTGTAAACGAATCTCTTCAACCGAAAGAACAAGTCTGTATATGACACTTGGCATAGAATTGGAGAAAGAAAAATTATCCTTGACGAACGTCTACTCAGGTTACTTACTCTGTTCATTTTGTTACTCGCAACTTATAACTAGGAGACACAATACACAAATTAATAACACAAATTGAAACGTTGTTTCCCTTAGTCTAATATATGGAAACCAGGACACCAATGTTTCTTCATTATTTTAAAAATTGGCTGTGTGAACGTATTGGTTGTGAAATGATGAGGTAACGGGATCTCGTCTTCAGCTAGAATCATCGCACTCTACCCTTCCTTACGTTCCTCGTTCTACTAGGCCTATGGTAACAACTCGCTGGTTTGTTTCTGCATTTCAGCATATTGATGTAAAAAATGTGTATACTTCACGATATGTAAAAAAAATAATCAGGTTTTTATTAATGAATTGTGTTTTTGATATTAGTGGCAATTACATAAAGCATTATCTGCGAAGGTGATCAGTAACATGGTGACGTGAAAATTAAAGGAACTCCTCTCTTCCCCCATATGAATGGTGACCGAAGAGGAGGGGTGGGGAAGAATTTGGAGAGGAAGGAATGCATAAATTATTGTTTAAAATGAAATGTTGATGACGGGAATAACTGGATGGAAAATAGGACCTCTTTTTTTCTTTCCTTATTCTATTTTTTTAAATTTGACCATTTATTTGTTTGTTTTCGTTATTTGTCTGAGTCTAGTCTGCCGCTATCACTTGTTATCGATAAGTCAGTGGCATTAGTCAGTTATGGTAGAGGTGTTGGGGTGTTGGGTCGTTACGTCTGAGGTGGGGGTAGCTGTAGAATATCGAGTGGATGATGACGTTTTCTGTGAGCGGATGGGTTGTTGAAAACATTAGTATGGGGAACGAGGAAGGGAGTGAATTTGGGGTTAGTGAGGGCTTAGGTAATGTGTTTCCTTGCGTCGTAAACTACATGTTGGATGGGAGTTAGTCCGTGTTTCATCTTTACGTCGTTGTATCTCGTCAACAGAGGCAGTCGGAATGCTTATTTGATGAATCTATTTTCTACTCTCTTTAGTCTGTCGTAGTTATAAGTCGTAGTCGTCGACCAGGTCTCTCAACCGTATAGTAATGTCGGTTTCACGTAAGTATTGTATAAGTCGGTTTTCGTTTTATTGTCAAGCTTGGAATGGGAAATGAGAGACGTCAGTGAGCTAATGGTTCGGTGAGCTTTCTTTGCTATGATTTTGACGTAGTCGGTCTAGTAAAGTCGACGATCAAAAGTCACCGGTCAAAAATACGACGGTCAAAAAGGTGATGGCGTTGCATTTAGTCGGGTTGATTGTCAGACTATTGACAATGGCCCATTGTGTTAGCAAGTCTTCGTCGCGTTGTAGTTTTCTAATTGCAGTCGGAAGTCGATTGCTTGTCGCCGCGAATGCAACGTCGTCAGCGTAAAGGTAGTCGGTTACGTTTCGTACAGTGGGTAGGTCGTTTATGTAGAAGGAAAAAGGGTAGGGGGAAGCACGGCGCCCTGAGGGACGCCGGCATGAATTGGACGGCGAGAGGATATGCAGGAAAGGTGTTTAACTTGGAGGGAGCGGTTGAAAGGTAACTGCATAGGAGGTGTTGGAGGAATATGGGAATATGGGGACTTATTTTAATGAGGAGGATGCCATGATTGATGGTGTCGAATGCGGTGGTGAAATCAATGAATAATGCGGGAACACGTCTTAGGTCGTGAAGTCGGGTGCAAATGTCACTAGCGAGTCTTAGCGTCTGTAATGCTGATGATCTGTCCCCCCGGAAGCCAAATTGTGTCGGTCGTAAATGATTTTCAATAATATTCGGTGAAGAATGATTTTGTAGTATATTTTACTGACTATGGATATGAGACTGATGGGTCGGTAGTTTGTCGATTCTCTGTTGCTCTTATGGGCTTTTGGTACAATTTTTACTATTGAGTGCTTCCAGGCGTCGGAGTAGTATTGTAGTGATATGCAATGATTGAAGATGAGTGTCAGGTGTCCTATGGCGTTCTTTGTCATCTCCGTAGGGCAGTCGCTTTGATTCCATTGGGTCCAGGTGCTTTTGTCTCGTCTAGTGCATGTAGTTAGTCTTGAGCTCGTCGTCTGTTATTGTGCATAAGTAGTAGTGTAGATTAGGTGTTTTAAGGGAATGAAGGATTAGGCTGTCTGGTATTTGGGCGCCTTGAGAGGAGGATCTATTTTCAAGTATGGAGGCAAAGGTTTCTTGGAGAATTTATGGGAGAAATTACGTGTGTCTTTGTCTTCGTCTCGTTTGTCAGCCGCCAATGATTATAGGGAGCATGTGTTGTAGCGTATTTCGACAATTTTTGTCCTTCGTATTTGTCTTGTACGTCTCGCATTTGTCAGCGTAATTGTATAAATATAGTCCTGTCTTGTAGTCTGCGTGTCCTATAAGACTGTTTCAGTATACGTCTTTTATGCCGTAATAGGAAAATTATATGGGAAGGAAGCTGGATTTTGGATTTTGGGATTCAGGTAGTGGATTTGTAGAGGGATCTATTTATGTGACGATTGAAATGGTTTATGGCTTTGTCTATTTCGGATGAGGGTTCCAGGACGGGAGGGGATTGGATTTTTTTGGATATCAGGTGTTTGAATCGCCACTAGTCTATGGTAATTTTTCGAGGAATGGGCATTGCTTTTGATTAACAGGTGCATGCCAATATCTTGCCGATGCGCGGAATGTACCAACGAAACGGGAGGAGGGAGAGATTCTACGGCGGACCGGAGAATAATTCCAATTAAACAAGATTATTTCTAAAACTAAGAACTGATGTTATATGAGTTTAGCAATATATTATTTTGCCTAAAATTATTTTGAGTTTTTCAGATTGCAAAGACATATGTATTTATATTTTTCAGTACTTACGGTTCTTTTCCCACGGACACAGTAGCGATATCTTTGTTTTGAAGAAATAGTTTAACATTCACTACTGCAAATACAATCTGTGTTGAGAAACACTAAAATAGGATTTTGATGTTATTGTAGACTGGCCTGGCTCTAAGATAACACCCGAGTTTTCACTAAGCGATTACTCATAGTGACTGTTTCCAAGATTTTGGAAACATGCGACAAGCGTTGAAAGACACAACTCTCAGTAAAGATTGAGAAAGGTTGTAGTAAAAACGTTCAAGAAGATTTTCTTACCTAAACAAAGATATTTGAAATAAATTACGCTGGGATCCGCTCTCTATCGATATGCGACTGTTAAGAGGTATTCAAAAATTCGCATTTCAAATTCAGAACACATCGAAAATTAAATCTCCTGCACTCAACGATCCAGTGTAACCCAGAAGGGTTTGGGCACGAGCACATCCGCGTCCGACAAGTATCTTTAAAATTTGTTTATTAAAATGAACTATAACAGGAATTGCTACTCATTTTAAATTCCTTCTTTACCTTATGTGGAACCCTCGAATAAAACATATTATGCCAGTATATTTTGTCAAATATTCCCGAACACTTTTTGCCGTAAAAATATTACATAAAAAACAACAATGAATACATAAAACAACAATGAAACGGTATCAGTGGACCATATTGAATTTATGCATTTTTTCTCCCTCTGTTTCAAATTACATATATACAAAAATATTGTGTTCATATTGTTTTACGGTATATTTTCAAAGAACATTTAGATTTACTTAAGCGTGTAACATGGTCTATATATCCCATATCACATCGTTTAACAAGGATTTCATCAAAACATGACTTACTTGACACCAAAATGATCCAGTGTAGTCAGTTGCTAGCTAATTTGACATTTTTTAAGACAAAATATCTGTAATTCAAAGTCAACTGATTCTAACATATTGGCTTGCATAGTTACTGCGAATTAAGTCACACAAATTAGATTCTGTATTCAGCGACTAATTTAAATAAAAAACAAAATTTTAAACTAATGAAAATGTTCTTCGTGCCCTTATGACGAACAATACAATGTTGGGTGCATTGCGAAATTTAAGTATTAAAACTGCATTGCAATATTGAGTATATTTATATAATTATTAACTTTATATTTGCTTACACTGTTTGGATTATTGGTGTCTCTTAAATATCACGCATTCTTCTAGTGGATATTCACGGAATAGTGGCAAGTGATGAGATCTGGGAAGTGATAGGAGATGTGAACAGACAGCAGCATCAGCGAACGTAGAGTGATCTAGTTGGTGTGGAATCGTCAAGAAACTTACTTTGTAATAGATCAAGAATCATCAGCTCGGAAAACAGCAATCATACCTTGAGACATGTTTGAATATGAATTAAAATGTGTTTAAATGGTCGTAATTCACTATTGGCAATTGAGTCACCGAGAGACAAAGTTCACAAAGTTCATATGTTGTGTTTTCTCTTGGATACATTTGCATTGTTCAACATTAAACCTCAGTATCTCATGCGTTTTCAATTACAACCATCGGCCTAAACATACCTGTGTATAGGTTCAGTTATTTAAATTCATTATGCTAATTGCCGTAACAACTCCAACAATATAATGAGGGTATGGGTTCTAAATAGAATGCTTCACACACTTCTTACAATTCACCGGTATTTCTAACTGTTGCTGCCCATCTTAGAATTCCTAATAAAACATATTATTATGCTCACAATAAATAAAAGTGAGTGTGACTTCCAAACGTGATGTAGATAATCTATCTTCTTCTCCTTTTCTTTCAGGGTAAAGCTCCAAAGAATTCAATTGGTTTAAATTTTCGTATTTTTTATTGACATATACAGGTAAATAAAACACATTTTACATAATAACTTTATAGAACAATATTGTATTTTTGAAAATAATAACGGATATAGTATCATATGAGCAATTTTCGACATATTAATCATCACATCAGGTTTGATGCCTAGAAATGGGAAAATCTATGCGAGTTATTTGTACTTCTCCCCCATATGTCACATACAGTTTTTCCTGTTCTTTGACAAATAAATGAAACCAAATAGCTTTAAGGCTTACAATATATTACCAATAAACCAATTGTTGTAATGAATGATTTCAATCCACAATGTTATAACTTCTATTATATCATATAGTAACTTCATAAATGCTACGCAATACATAGTTAATATGTCTTGTACATTAACTACAATTTTCTATATTTAATTTAATTTCACAGAAAAAAGCACTTATACTCCTTGCTTCCTGATGTTTGAATTGGAAGAAACGACATTTGAGTTCCAAATCATCTATTGATGTACTGTAGTTATCGGTACCGAATATGGTATTGATTGGTGTACCGCTGCGTCCCAGTCTCCTCGCGACGCCTCGCGCGGTCACGTCCTCCGGCTTCCCAGTCCCACGCCTCGGCTCCATTTGCTGGCCGCGAGCCCCGCGCAGATGCTAGCGTGCTTTGGGGTGGCGTTGCCTTTTCCGTTCGCGATGCAAATGAAATATCCGCTGGCAATTTACAATGGCGTGTAAACATGCAACAGTGTTCGCGATCGTCCGCGGAATACAACGGCGGTGCACTAATGCATAGAAATGCATATGTTAATGGCCGCGAAGCGTCTCCGTTTCTTATGTCGGACGCTAATGGGAAAGCGCGCTGGCGGCTGGACGGCAGTGGAACGGAACGGCAGGGGCGGGAGGCGGTGGAGGCGGTGGAAGCGGTGGAGACGGTGGGCGTGGTGAAGGTGGCGGGGGTGGCAGAAGCGGCTGGGGCAGTGGGCTCGGCGGAGCCAAAGGACGCTGTGGAGGCGGTGGGGGATGTGAAACAACGTGCTGTGGGCGGTAGCAGTGGCGGAAGTACCAAAGCGGTGGTGGCGGTGGGATCGCGGTGATGACCTTAGTGACCTTAGCAAGGGGCGGGAGCGGCGGGGGCGGCGGGGGCGGGGGGGCGGGGGGGGGGGGGGGGGCGGGGGGGGCGGGGGCGGCGGGGGCGGCGGGGGCGGCGGGGGCGGCGGGGGCGGCGGGGGCGGTGGGGCGGCGGGGGCGGCGGGGGCGGCGGGGGCGGCGGGGGCGGCGGGGGCGGCGGGGGCGGCGGGGGCGGCGGGGGCGGCGGGGGCGGCGGGGGTGGCGGGGGCGGCGGGGGCGGCGGGGGCGGCGGGGGCGGCGGGGGCGGCGGGGGCGGCGGGGGCGGCGGGGGCGGCGGGGGCGGCGGGGCGGCGGGGGCGGCGGGGGCGGCGGGGCGGCGGGGCGGCGCGGGCGGCGCGGGCGGCGGGGGCGGCGCGGGCGGCGGGGCGGCGGGGGCGGCGTGGGGGCGGGCGGCGGGGGTGGGGGCGGCGGATGGGGGCGGGGGCGGCGGATGGGGCGGGGGCGGCGGATGGGGCGGGGCGTGAGCGGCGGGGGCGGCGGGGGCGGCGGGGGCGGCGGGGGGGGGGCGCGTGGGCGGCGGGGCGGAGACTTTCACTCATATAATTATTTCTTTGTTTCAGAGCCTCTCTGAAACTTGCTAACAATGGTAAACGTTGCAAGAAAACTTAAAGGCATTACTTACAGAAGAAATGTTATTTCTTGTCTTGAACTTTCGTGATACTATGCACACTATTACCTCCTACGGAACTTCATTCTTAAACATAACTCTTTCAGACGTCATCCTATTTCGTCATTAAATGAATCTAAATTACCTCCTTCTTTCAATAACATAATGAATAAATATTAATATAAGCTATTTGTTGTTATTTACGTTTTTCAACCAAAACATGAGACTTGCATGATTGGCCAGTGATAATTTATGTGCATTATATGGCTCGGCTTGGTGAAAGAATGAAGTCAACGGGGCGGGGTAAAAGAGGCAGGGAAAAGGGGTTACGTGTAAAAGGCCAGCGTCAAAGGGCTGGTGGAAAGGGCGCGGTTTGGAGATGTAACGTAGATGGGGCTTGGTATGAGGTGCGAAGGGGCAGGGTAATATTGACCGGATAATGAGAGAGTGATGAAGCGGCTTGAGGCTGGGGAAAGGGACTGGTACAGTGAGCTTGATGAAGGTGGTAGGAATACAAAGGGAAGCCGGAGACGGAGGAAAAGGAGCGGTGGAATGGTTGTGAGGTAAAGAGGGAGGGGTGAATGGGAATGTGGTTTTAATATGGGGAGAGTTAGGAGACGTGTCGACTTCATGGAGACTACCAGCACCTAGCTAATCACCCGCAGGACATCGTGTGTTTGCATACAAGCCTTTACGAGCCCGCACGTCACCTAAACATCGTAGTGAAGAGGTCTGCTGCGGCATAGGTGCAGCTCTTAAGAGAAGAACGCAGTGCGGGAGGGTAATTCTTGAGCCTCCTTGTGTAGGAAAGGTACTAGAATTAGATCCAAAGAAAAATCGAAAATTTCTCAGAGGGGAAAATGAAAATATCACTAACACACGGACGGACAGACGTTTGTTGTCATTCGATTTTTTGTATCATGGAACCCAAAACATGGGTTCTGACTACACATGCTATAGAAAGTACTTTAATATACATAGGAAGAAGAAGTATCCGATTTTTCATTACCAGAGCTCGGCAAGAAGAGTTCTCTGTCGAACCAGTTTCCGGCGCGCGATTACAATCCATTCTTTGCTTATGAAGTAAGGCAAAGTAAAGAAAACACATAAAATAAAAATCCATCATACCCCCTCTGTAAGTTTCCAACTTTTTATCTTTTGCAAATACATATTATTAACACATACAACAAATAGCGTTGCCTCTTTTATTTGTAGTTAGATGTGTGTTTAGGTCCTATTTTCTTTAGATCTTATAATTCGCTATAATTGTTAAGTCTAAATTAAAATACATTTACTTGCCTCCTAAAGAGGGCCACAATTTTAGAATTGGTGAAAAGTTCAATTAATTATAATGAAGAACTTATATTTTAACCTTTTACCTTTAATATTCGTAATTCGTCTTGAATAAAATATGTTTATCTACAAAATTTGTAATTGCAGCTTCTTATAGTCGATGTCCGATGTTTGCGTGCCGACTGGTAAATATTTGGGTCTACGACAGCTTCTTGAGAATCGTAGAACGTGGACACTGGTCCGTATTTTGCATGGTTTCTTGTGAACAGTTGTTAACGGATGTCCGAGATACAAAATGAACACGTAGTGTGCCGTTTATGCTTCATTATCTTCATCAAGAAATCTACTTTCAAGTCATGGTTATAAAAATGTAGTTTGCTGGAGTTTGAAATAACACTCTCACGAACACAATTTCTAAAGGTTTTTGCAATACTAGTTTCGTGATACCCCTATGCGGAAGTCGAGAAAATAATTTTTGAATTTTTCTTATTCCAGAAAATTAGGGTGATAAAGTAAAACGGCTGACTCACGACATAATGTGATGAATAACCAGAGATCATCGAACGATGAAAATGTTAATTAAACCGTTGAATTATTTCGACATTTTCTATACCTTATTTTATGTACTAGTTGGTTTGCATCTTTTCACACATATGAGAACATTCATTACAGAACAAGAAAAGGGAGTATATTATTGCTCCTTGCCTCAAATTTTATTCTTAATGAAATTTGTTCTTTGAAAGTAGATCTTGAAATAATTTAAATGACAATATCTGATTGACTGATTGATTGTTAGTGATTCCGGGCGCGTCCACTACTATGGTCATCAGTCCCATATGTGTAGTGCGTGGTTTTTCTCGGGAGGTGGCGATGATCTGCCCCCGCAAAAGATCCGGCGCCGACCTACCGCGCCGGCTAGCTGAGTTTTCCTGAACCAGGTATCTCCCAGCAGCAGGGTACCGCCCCAGCCAGGACAAGCTCTGAGCTCCCGACTCGTCTCCCGGCATGTGTAGTAGTGTAGAGCATGTTAGTGTAAGTGTGTGTAACGCCAAAACAGTTAACAACTGTGTAACATATTTCAAACTTCACAATTCCCTGAAGTATCTAACAACATGAGTTTGAATCCCAGAGAGAATAAAAAATAATAGGTTGGAAACAGCGTTGAAAGTTCATTTATATTCGCAATTCAGCAGTTAAAAATAATGCTAAAGCAGCAGTTAAAAGTACGTGCTGTTCTACCACTAGTTTTTTTACTTTGTCTGAAATCGTGTAAATTGAACTATTTTGATTAAATGGAATTTATCCACTTCTTGCGCGTCTGGGAAACCACTATGCACAGTTTTCTACGCCCGTTTGTCTGCCATTTTGCTTGTCGTGCGTGTTCTTCGTCCATACGTAGTTGGCGGCGGAGACATTGAGCGAATACTTGTATGCAAAATTGCGTGACGTGAATCGTATAATCCATACCGAATACGAGTCGATCGTTGACTGCAAGCCAATTGTGTTTTCGTAGCGTTTTCTTCTGATCTTCAAGAAAGTGCTCGATTAGATGCATTTGGTATTGATACAAATATCGCTTTTTAAGATGTAGAACGTGAAAGTCTGTTTTGAACATAAAGGGGGAACTCTGAAGTACTGTAGTTTGAAATGCCCAAGGCGTCAGATGTAGGTGTCGTATACAAACAGTGTTTCCTACTATATTGTAAAAGAGGTTTTCCCATTACTGTATTTATAGGAACGGTGCAATAATTTATGTGAAATTATAAAAGTGTGAAAATGATGATGATGGTGAAAAAATGAAAATGAATATGAGAATTCAGTCGGTAGGCGCAGTACGAGAATAGGTGGAATCACATACTTGCATATTTCAGTGAAAATTGAAACGTGCTTTTTTATTTTTTATTTTCTGGACTTCTAACATACATACTTCCCATTACAGAGACTGCATAGGTTTCTTTCAATGTACGCATTCGAGATTAGTCATGTGGAAATTAAGGGAAACGGGACGAAAATTTTCGGAAACCCACTGCAAGGGAGAATGGCAAAACTACTATGGTCATCAGTCCCATACGTATAGTGCGTATTTTTGCTCGGGAGGCGGCGGTGATCTTCCCCCATGTATGGCAAGATCCGGCGCCGAACTACCGCCGGCTAGCGGAATTTTCGGGAATCAGAGGAACCGGGGAACCGTAATATGATGAGCCAATATATAAAATACAATAAGAAAATTCTGGTTACATATGAAATCAGTGTTTTAACAGTAAGAATTTATTTAAATACATTCTGATCTTTCTTGCTCCATAAACCTCCGTAGGTTTCCACCTGATATATTGTAATCGTGGAATTGTCGAAGTACATTGACTTCATCACATATATGCTACGTCTTAAAAAATAATAAAAAACGAAATAAGGTGGGGAAAAATAATTTCAGCAGACCCTTGATCCATTGCACCAAGTACTGCAACGTCATCTTCGTGCAACTGAAGAAACTATAGAAATGACGTGCGAGGGCTTCCAATTCTAGAACGCTTATCATGGACCACCAATGGAACTGAAAACTGAACTATGGTCTACCAATCGTCTCACGAGGGGTCCTTTCTACGCGTGTAAATGAACCCGTCTTATTTCATTAATATGATGAATGTCTTATTCAATATATTCTGCGAGGTAACATTATTGTTGATGATATCGTAGCCGATAAGTATTCCAAAATGTATGGGCTTCTTGAGACCCAGGAGGGGATTAATTTAGAGGCGTTGGGATTATCCGTTGGACAGCCCTGTTTGCATCATGTCATCAACCCTGCTGTTGAGAGTATGGAAGGCAGGATTCGAGTTCATCGGCAACGAAGTGATTCTCGGAAGCCGGGATTCATTCGCCTCGGCGCAATTCTAACGGTGCCGTGCCGCCAGGATAAAGCGACTCGATGCCATTAGCACAAAGCAATATCTGCGTACACGGCGCTGCATGATTCAGCGAGTCGGCATAATAGCCGCGATGGGCGACTCTTGTACTTGATGAGGAGATCCTGTATGTCAAACACGGATTTTACTGGAGAATGGAGAGTGTTATGGGAATAGAAAAGATAGGAAGGAGATATTCCAGTTTAAGAGTATGGATTTATAGATTTGTTGCTCTTCCTGATTTGCTTGAATGCTTCCTGAATTGAGAGGAACGCGAGTTGCATATTCCTTGGTTTACGCTTACTGATGTGGTAAGATAGTTTTGTTTTATATTCGAAAGAAATATATTCGGGTAACGTGCTAAACCTAAAACCTGCTCATTTATTGGGCGGCACATTAAAAATATAAATAAATATTTTTTCCTATGGCGCTGTATCCCAGTGCCTTTGCCAACATCTGCTTATTCCCGGAAATGGCGAAGTCCTTTAGCGTCATGTAGGATGTGCCATATGGAAATGGAGAATAAGGCGAAGGCCAAGCTCTAAAAATGAGGCGGATACAGATTTGGGAAGGAAGATTCGTACTCAATTTAATGCCCGTTGTTTAAGGTTGCTTCAATTGAAATTAAGATTAAGCATTGTCTTCTTATTCCACAGTCTTTTATTATTCT